>NW_026847549.1:13203441-13375874 GCF_025583915.1 Anolis sagrei ordinatus
CCCGCCGCGAGGAGATCTACCCAGTCATACTTCAGGAAATAAAGCCCGACTGCTCAGAGGGAAGGATGTTACAGACAAAGTGGAAGTACTTTGGCCACATATGAGGAGACAGGAAAGCCTAGAGAAGACAATGAGGCTGGGGAAAGTGGAAGGCAAAAGGAAGAGGGGCCGACCAAGGGCAAGATGGATGGATGGCATCCTTGAAGTGACTGGACTGACCTTGAGGGAGCTGGGGGTGGTAACGGCCGACAGGGAGCTCTGGCGTGGGCTGGTCCATGAGGTCACGAAGAGTCGGAGACGACTGAACGAATGAACAACAACAAGGCAGTTGGACTACCTGGTACTTAGAATCCTTTCCAACACTATGGTTCCCTTTCTTTTCTTGATCATAATTTTCTGTGTTTCCTTAGAAAGTTGAGACTCTGTCTTTTAAGCCATACCTAATCTGATCCTCCATTCCTTATATTCATGTCAGCCGACTGGAATTCAGCATTCTTCACCTACTCTCTGGACCCCAAAGCTCCGTAACGCTTGGAAGTTCAAAGCGCCATTAACATAATGTGGTCCAGTAAAATAAAATATCTTAGATATAGCTCTTAAATGGTACCTAATTTTTATTTTATATCAGATTGATTTGCTCTCAAGCGCCCTACTGGGATTCCTAGGGCTGGTTAATGCTAAGTAAATGTAACGTGATAATGGCTATTAGTCTTCTACTTTTATGAGCTTATACGGCCAAATGCTGGGTTTAATCCTCTGTTAAACAGTGCCTCATTTTCACTGTGCCAGGTCTTCTCTGCCAGGCGAACTCCATTTATTGCTGTGATCCAGGGTTCTAAATACAGATTCGACTGAGGCCTTCTGACTCCGGAGCCATTCTCATTGGGGAATTCCCTATGTGAATCCATTTAATTAAGGGTGTAATAATGGAGAAATATAGTGTTCAGAAAGCTCTTAAAACTTTAACGGCAAAAAAGGGGGGAAACGGGCAGAATCCTAATGTCTTGTAAAATATTAATCACCTCTTTCTGCCAGATGTCATCTGTGAACATGGCTTTATTTCTTCTTCCACCTGTCCTTTCCTGCTCTCTCTTCCCTCTCCTCCTCCTGTGCACTAACTCTGGTTTTCCTAATGAAAGTATTACTGTGAGTTTTTTATTAAATAGATTTTATACTCAGTTAGAAAAGGAATTGCTTTCTGGGGGAACATTTGATCAGAATATTCAATTTTAAATAGTGATGGGGAAACGAGAAATGAAGCAAGAAGCCAGGTAACCTCAGTAAAGCCAGTGAATCGCTGCTAGTGGAAAGATATAACCTAGACTCAGAGCAATGCTTCCCAAACTTTGGTCCTCCAGAAGTTTTGGACTTTGGCTCTCAAAATTCCTAAAATATGGCCAAACTAGTTGGAGCTCCTGGGAGTTGAAATCCAAAACACCTGGAAGGCCAAGGTTAGAGAACCACTGACCTAGAAACCTGTCTATAAGAATGTAAGGAAGGTTCAGTCAGAGATACAATGAAACAGAAATAGAATTAAGACCAGTTAGAAAAACTAGGGAGAGAGGTTACACGGGAAACAATATAAACTTGAACAGTGATTCCCAGACTTTGGACTTCCAAATTTTTTATATTTTGACTCCCAAAATTCCTAATTGTTGGCCAAGCCATGTGGAGCTCTTGGGAGTTGAAGTCTAAAACCCCTGGAAGGTCAAAGTTTGTGAACCACTGACCTAGAAGCTTCTCTATAAAAACCTCTGGTAGAGTCAGTCTGAGACTAAATTAGCGCAGAAATAAAGTGAAGGACAGTTATGATTGGAGGTGTTTTTGGATTTTAGGGCATTGCAAATGTGGAAACAGTTTGGGAATACATTTTACTTTCTCTGAAACTGAGGTGTTACTGCATAGTACATACCATGTGTGAACCACCCTAAAACAAGATGTTTGTTTTACAATTTTTATGTAATATAAATCTTTACTGTTTTTATTTTCTACCTTTCTGATTCAATTTAATAAATCACAAGGATAATGGACTATGCTTTACCACATTACAGTAGTCAACACAGCTGCTTTCTCGTTGTAATTCTCATTTTGAAGCCTGAGTTCCAGGGAAAGTTCTTAAGGTTTTACCTCTAAGAGTAATAGAAGCTCCAGAGTTGGAACTGCAAGGTCAATGTAGAGAAAGGTTCCATCACACAGGATATCCCACAAGGTCTTACCCTTGCATATATGAACCTACCTGAGCCTCAAAGGTAAAATCACATATCTTCCATGTCAAATAGAACAAGAGCAGTAGAGATGTAACCCTTAGACCACATGTTTTTGTGACCCTTGAGCCCTCCAAATTCCCCTGACCACTTTTTTTCTGGACTGACTTTCCTGTAAGTTTCCAGGAATTTAGCTTTTAAATAGGCTACAAGGAGCACATGATTCCCCCTTGCAACAGTTCTGCTGGTCAATTTATGGACACAACTCAAAGCACTTGTTATGACACATGAAAATCTATATAGCACAGGTCCAAGTTATTTAAAGGATTGTATCCCCTTATTTGAGCCTGCCTGTGTCTTCAGATCTTCTAGGAAGGTCCTTCTCTCCATCCCACCATCCTCATAGATATATCTGGTAGGAACATGGGATAAGACTTTCTCCATGGCTAATACGAGGGTCTGGAGAGAGATTAGACTGGTGCCCTTCTTGCTCTCTTATCGTTGATAAGTGAGGGACATTTAATTTCAGGAGGACTTTGAGGGCCTGAGGGCTATTTCAATAAGTTGATTCTAAGCTTTCCATAACCAGTACTAGTCAGTACACTTGCTACCACATTTTGGACCTGATGAAGATTCCAAACAACTATTCGTTATTAGTCATATACTGGAAGTAATTCAGATTACAGTAAAATCCTCCCTTTCCTACCATAACCTGTATCCATAATTAAACTTGTCCATGCCTGGAGACACAAATGGTTTCTCTAGGAATTTTCCAGGACCTCCAGAGATGTTTCTGTGATTTACTTCCACCAGAAGTTAACCCAGAGTTGTGTTGATGAATCTAGCAAATTCCTAAAGAGGACAGCTCTCTAGGAGTCTCTAGAACATACAACATAGCTCTATGTAACTTGATGACATTTGGTCATATCAACAGTTTCACGTAACTGCAGTCCTGCCAGGAATGTATCTCCTGCAAATTCAGGGGTCTTATTGCAGATTTTATTTTTCCTGTGGTACAAGGTAGGAAAAATCAAGTCCATAGAAAGTGGCTTCCCTTTACTTTCAAACTCTTTTTTGTTGGTGCCACAGGCAATATTTGGATGACCAACAAAGATGATGCATTCTTTTAATACCACTTCAATACTTTTAGCAGCTATTTTCTAGAGTCTTCTTCTATTATTTCTTCAACTGAAGGTGGTATTTTGGATATTGTATTCACCAATGTCACATTATAGGAAGTCTGTAAAATGATATAGGACCGTGTATTTCAAAGTGTGGACAATCAAAACATGATGCTACTATGACCAAGGAGCAATAACCAATGCAGAGAAGCAATAAAATAGCTAGCCAAAGAACAAAGTGAATAAGATATTGACAGGAACAAAGGATGCTCAGGACAGATGGGAACTGTGATGCAGAATATGGTTGTAATGAGTCTGAAACAGAGATGCTGTTTGGCATGAAAAGTGCCATGGGCATAGCTATGTTTTTATCATCAAACACAGAGAGAATTTGGACTGTCCTTTATAAAAAGCATCTCTATTCACAGAGCACTACAGCAACAGTGGAGATTTCAGTCCTCTTCCATATTTGCAGGTCTGACTTTTGTGGCAACTTTCTATGGATGCTGGACAGGATAAGGTCTCAGTCAAAGATGACCTCTAAAACTAGGGGCCATCTGGACAGCGTACCATCTGAAAACCAAAATGAACCACAAGGTTTATTGTGGTTTAGCCCTTACCCCCACCTCCCACTGCCATGCAGGAAAATGTAACTTAAGCAGTCCTGTTTGATGCATATCCAACCTCTGTTTAGGACCTACAATGATGGAGAGTCCATCACCTTCCAAGACAAACTATTCAACCATTTATCAGCTCTTATATGAAAAAAAGGTCTTCCTAATACACTCAGAACTCCATATCCACAGATTCAACCATCCATGGCTTCAAAATATATTTTTATAAATCCAAAAAGCAAGCTTGATTTCACCACTTTGCTACACCATTGTAAATAATGTGACATGAGCATACATGGATTTGGAGGTCTTGGAACCAAACTACTGATTTGAATCTCTTTTCTTGTAATTTAATCCACTGGTCCATGTTCTCGTCTCTAAAGCACCATGTTTCCTTGGTAGTCAACAATATGCCTCTTACAAAAAAAAGCATGTACAACTTCACCTCCATGGGGGTCTAGCAGTAGAAACATTTGGAAGTTTAGCCTTATGCTATCAAGATGTTTATCCAACAGGAGCAAATTGGCGATGTCCATAACTACGTATTTTGTCCTGCTGCTTGTATCAGCCAGGTTGTGATCCAAAGTAGGTAAATATCTAACTTTTCCAGTGGGCTCATTAGCATGATGGCGCACACCATTAAAAGTGTTCGGCTAATGAGCGGGTATTTGAGACAGCCACCCTTGATGCAGCTTCGCATGCCTTTGCAACATCAATGAGATTAGGAAGGCAAATGGTAAATAATGTTACAGGCATCTGAAATGGAAGCGGAGATAGGAACTGCCCTCACATGACACTTGCCTTATTTAATTATGCCTACCACAAATTACGGTATGGAAAAACCTATACTCGGCTGCCAATGTGATTTTTGAGAAGGATTTAATGACAAGAGGCATGACGGGTGTTAGTGGCAGCCGGGAGCTATAAACATCTCATAAAAATGCTTTACAAGTGTATTTATATGTCTCGTAGACAGATGCTTCCAAGCCACAAGCTCTGATATGAAACAGAGAAGGGAAAGGAAGGCTGTTTTATGGTTTGCATTTTGGTCTGGTGGTCACAGTCAAACTGTATCTCTGATCCACATAAGACCAACATTTGATACTGGCACCAGGAGATAAGGCTTGACCAGAGCTTGACCGCATTACTGTCAGGACTAGAATTCCCAGAATCCTGCATCTAGTAAAATCAATGCCATTGCTGCCCAAGAGATTCTGGGAGGTTTTGTCCAAAAAAGTCACTTTTCCAAGCAACAATCTGGGGATATGGGCAAAGGTTACAGGGCACTTCAATGAAAGTAGTCCAGAGTCCTGTGATATATTAAAGGCCAATATTGTTATACAAACATGAGCTTGTGGGTTTGACTTTCATGGATTTGATTATTCGAAGATTTGATTAATATGGTTTCTTTAAGAATATCTAGGTCCTTCAGGGTGACTCAATTGTCAACTTCTGGAGGATGTCCTTTCAGATAGAAATATAGTAATTTTTATTCATAGTTTTTCATGTGGGTTCTGTGCTCCTAGTCCCATTTATTTATTTATAGTATCAAGAGCAAACCAAACAGTTGTATTGTATTAAAAAAACACAAAGTTTGCAAACTTGGCATTCTGTTAAATGTCCTTTGACCAGTAGCTGTCCTCTTGGAAGTGAGCAGAAGCAACCTAGTCCCATTAAATGTGGAGGGCTGGCTGTATATCCAGGAGTTTCTGACTCTTTCACTTTTCCAAAAATATTCAGTGTTTCAGTAATTAGTTTGGTATATTTTTAAATGTTCTTATTACTTTCAGTTTAAAGTTGCCTAAACTGATTGAATTGTAAGTCGACCAGTTAGTGGTCTAGTTGCACAGGTGTTTCCAAAAGTGGGAAAACAATGAATAAAAACATGATTTTTTAACCTAAGAGAACATATCTTTAGGAATCTCTAGGTCCTCAAGGGTGAGGACTTGAGTATTCCTGCAGATAACATATTAATCAAATCAATTTATTATCAAATCCTCAACTGTTAAACCTGCAATGTGGAAGGCCATCTGTACTGTCCTTGAGGATAGTAATATTGAAGACAAAGAGAGGGGAAAGATTATGAAATATTGAGATCTACAAAGAGAGATTCAACACTTCTGGAGAAAGTGAACAGCTGTAGTTCTCATGTTAGAGGTGCCATGGGAGCAATTTCAAATGGACTGACAAAATATCTGAATGAAATTGCAATAGATAGGCTCACAAAATCACAATTACAGAAAGTGGAAACAGACCTCATTATCTGACTATACCTGGGTGCTTCCTAGAGTCTTGGACAGCTTCCAAATCAGTGATGGTCCAAAACGTCAGTCAATAGTATCTGTAGATTGTGAAATCAAGATGATGGTGATGATGATTATGGTGATGACTACTGCCATTATCCATGTCAACATCACCCCATGATGGTAACCGCTTTCAAGCAACAAGTCTTAAATCAGGGAAATTTGGAAACCTTTCATTCAGGTAACACTATCCTGTCGCTATCACTCACTATGCAGTTTATCCATGTTGGCCTCTATGCTTGTCCTCAGATCTTCCTCAGATTTGCAAAAGTGCAAAAACCAAAAATGTAATTGCTACTTGGACAGGAGGTTTAGAAGGGCAAACCAGACTGCTGCCTGCTGCAGCAGGAGTTGAATTAGGAGCTGGCACACTGCCATATGCGTCGGCAATGAACCGGAGCCACAGCATGGTGTTCGGAAACAGTATGCTACCGGAGGTGCCATGCCCTGTATGAGGAATAGAGTCTTTTTTCCATGTTCATTTGTTAGTCATTGTTTGAGATCCCCTAGTGCTTTTTGAAAGGGCAGAGGTGTTAATCCCAGACTACTGCTATAAATTCTATTTGGGGTAATTATTTTCTGCTTCTTTTTCTTCTCTGGTGTGTCTAAGATGCAGGTCTCACTTCCAGTTTTTCCCAGAATTGCATGTCCTACTACACCATGTAGTCTTTAATGGGTATAAGGTCAGCCATATCATTGGGCAGAATGGAGTGATATCTCAGGCAGCAGATTCAGAAATGAGTTAAAGGCACACAACAACAGCTTTTAGGTGTCTTGAAAGGAAAGGTGTTGTTTTTAATTGCTAATTACAATGAACCCTTCACATTTGCTGGGGTTAGGAACTCAGAAACTGCATGAATTTGAATAACTGCAAGTTAAAAATACTACTTTTTAACCTGAGCCTTGGACAGTTTCCAGGTCAGTGATGGTCCAAAACCACAATCAGTAACATCTGGTAGATTGTGAAACCAAGATGATGTCGATGGTTATTATGATGGCTACTGTTACCATTATCCATGTCAACATCATTCTATGATGACAACCACTTTCAAGCAACAAGTCTCAAATATCAGGAAAAGTTGTATTTCTAAAGAGATGTTCTCTCTAGAAATCTCTAGGTTCTCCAGGATGACTTTATGATCAACCTCTGGAGGAGTTGATCATACTCCTCCATACTCCTCTACAGACTTCTATAGAGACCATTTAAATCAAATTTGTGAATACTAAAATCCATAAACCTGCAAATGTGGAAGGTCAACTGTATTGCTTGTTTGGGGACAGATGTACTTATGGGTTTTTTTGTTTAGTGATCGAAAATAACTTGGCTGCCCCTTGCTACTCTACACTTTTATTTCCATGGAGCCGGAGAGCTATCAGTGCTTCTCTATCTCAGGCTACAAAATTCTTAGATTTGCCTTAGTCAGATTTGAAATGTCTACTGTTTGTAGGGCCTACAGTACAAAATGCATGTTTGTGATGGAAACTAAGAATCCAGGGTCTTCATTTAAATAAGACGTATTTTTTTTAGTCCTCACATGCCTTCCAACATATCACAGGAGACTTCTCCTGTGAAATATCAGAGTGTGGTCAAGACGGCAAACATTGTTAAGGGGGAAAGTTAGGAGCAGATTGCT
This sequence comes from Anolis sagrei ordinatus, assembly GCF_025583915.1. Classification (NCBI taxonomy): domain Eukaryota; kingdom Metazoa; phylum Chordata; class Lepidosauria; order Squamata; family Anolidae; genus Anolis; species Anolis sagrei. Next base: position 13,211,318 of record NW_026847549.1, read on the forward strand.
TTTTGCCTGAGCCTTCTGGGAAGGCAAGATTCCCACACTTTCTCTTCTAATTTTCCTGCTGAGCTAATTCATTCCAAAATACTTTTGCATTTTGAACTCTCTTTAAATTGAAGTAAGCAGAGGACAAAAGCAGAAAATGAGAGGGAAACTCTGGGTTATTTATAAGCAGGTGAAAAAGTGGGACAAGGGATAGTTAGCTGGGACTATCCCTACCATATCTGGACAGTTGTAGGGTATGCCGTCATAGTCTCAGAAGCAGGCAGATATTGTAATCACAGACGGAGATGGAATGGGATAAAGTGTTATGAAAGGGAGACTTGGATGGATATGCAGGGAGGCCAGGAATAGCTACGTATTATAGTGTCCATTCCATGCTTGTGGAAACTTTGAAGAAAGCAACTGTCTGGTGATCAAACTCTTTCTTTTGAAACTTGGCTAAATGGCAGTGAGCCACTAACAATGTCCCCCTGAGGAATCTAGCTTGTGATTATTTTGAACAGGGCAATCATTAAAACCATGTCACTACTTTGCTCCAGTTTTTTAAAGCATCTTGTAAAGCATACTGGCTAGGCAGAGTTAAAAGGGACAGAGCGAGAAGAAACACAAAGACCACCAGACAGAAAACTGCAGGCTAAAAACCGAAGAAAGGAGTATAAACAAAGTGAAGTTTCCTTTGTATTTGAGTGTAAACTGGCATCGAGCTGGATATCAAAGCAATATCAAAGGAAAGCTCCCCATTAATTAATTCAGTCTGGCTCCACAAAGCAATCCCAAGCCTTTACTGATATCTGATTCCAACAACTTGCTAATCTTCACAAGCTGTCATTAAGGATGGCATTAAACATACCAGCAATCAATCCTCCACTGTTGACCCTATTGTAACTGGGAGATGGGCTATCACAAATTGTAAGGAAGCAAGAAAGAGAAAGCCCTGCATTATTGTCCTCATGGCAGTGGTTTTTCTTCCTCTCCTTTCTAGGGAAAGAATGTCTGTGTGGCACAATTTGTCAAGGCATCTCACAAACAGATCAGCCGCTGTCATTTCCATTGGAGTGGAGGAAAAGGGAATGGCCTCCCCTATTTTCAGATATAAAAGAAACCGGTTGCAATGATTAAGTCCCTTGTAAACTGTCAGCCAAGGGCTCCGGAAGCATGGCACCTCTTCAATCTTTTGTTTTGATAGAGCTGCACTGTACAGTTATATCAGTTTCATACCTCTTATGGCTCCAGCCTATGGAATTCTGGGATATGTAGTTTTCTGAGATTTCTTTGTAGACAAACATTATTTCAGTCCAAACGTTGGACTCCACTTTTGGGGAGTCCAAAAGAGTGCCTTGGACCGCAAGGAGATCAAACTTGTCCATACTCCAGGAAATAATGCCTGGCTGCTCAATGGAAGGAAGGATATAAGAGGCAAAGATGAAGTACTTTAGCCACATAATGTGAAGACAGGAAAGTTTGGAGAATAATGATGCTGGGGGAAATGGAAGGAAAAACAAAGAGGGGACAAAAAAGGGCAAGATGGATGGATAGCATCCTTGAAATGATTGGCTTGACCTTGAAGGAGCTGGGGGTGGCAACAGCCAACAGGGAGCTCTGGCACGGGTTGGTCCAGGAGGTCACAAAGTGTTGGAAGTGACTGAATGAGTAAACAACAACAAAAGCTAACCAAGCACCACCCCCCAAACCAAGCACCAGTTAACCAAGCACCACCCCCCAAAAAACCACTCCCTTTTTAGAAATGGTTCAGCCTCGATCATTTTTTTTTGTCCCTGAACAATAGATAAAGTCCTATACAAGCACAAAAGCCCATTAATGTATTCAATGCCCACTTCCACAAGTATCTCTGAATCTCATGCTACTTCTCAATACCTTCATTTTCTTCTTAAATCTCTCTCAAAATGGCAATAGAAAGAGGAAAAGCAAGAAATTTGGATTGACGTGAGGCAGGCAATATAGTCAGGTTTGGTAATGGCTCAGTTGTACTTAAAATATAATTCTAAGTATCTCACCAGTCTACAAATTTCAGTTCTATAGGATGCATCCATGATATAGATGCTCTTTATTTGTCTTTTCCTTTTTGTTTATCTATCACATTATCTATCAAAGCAGCCCAAACTACCAAAAATATCAGGCGTAATTGTATCATTTTTCTTCCATGTCACAATTCCAAGGATGCAACCTAATGTTGAAACATTCACACCTAGCTCCAGCAGACAAGAGTCCTTTGTCTCATCCTGGTCATTCCACAGATATATAAACCCTTTTTCCTAGTTCCAACAGACCTCACTAGTCACTACCTCTGAGGATGCTTGCCATAGATGCAGGTGAAACGTCAGGAGAGAATGCCTCTAGACCATGGCCATATAGCCCAAAAAACCTACAACAACCCAACCTAATGCTGCTTATTCATCCTGGGAAAGAAATGGCCATCAATGCCAAAAACTGCTTCTCTCCTTCAAGAAATAGCAATGGAAGGAAACAAATTTTCCCAAGATTATAATGTACAGGATGCAAGGGGGTAAAAAGAAGAGGCTGTTTCAATCCTTGCTTAGGCCCCCTCTTTTGTTGTTGTTGTTGTTGGGGTCAGTTTCCATTTGTCAGTCCCTCTTTGCAAGGCGTCAATGGATTCGCAGCATCGTGGTTCAAAACGCTACTTCTTCGCATTCTGCAAAATGAGTGAGATCTCTCTCTAGCACCAGGTTTGCAGCTTAACACAATTCTTCTTCATCCTGTTGCAAATTGGACAAAACATTTCAAAGGCAGTAAAAGATGTCTGCTGTGATAAAAGAACCTGCCACACAAGACAAACATAACCCCGCTTTGAATTTAGGTCAGAATCAGTTCAGGAAGAAGACTTTTTTTCAAGCTCTGTTGACATCAATAAGCACAGAAAACATTACGACTCAAATCAGTAGAATTTTTTTGGTTCACCCTGGAATTACTTTAATTCATACTCTCTGTTTGATGACCCCATGTTGATTATTTATATCCATTGGATAATGAGCTCTAGCAGTCCTTGTTGGCAAGCTGATTCTGTATTCATTTAATATAATACAATATGCTAAGACTCAATTAATGAATTATTTCCCAGTGTGGTGTAGTTTTTGCCTCAGGGGTCATTTCTCATTATCATTTTTATCTATTTTGATTTACTTTTCAAAAAGGAAACGGCCAGATTTGTTGCATTTCACATTATATTTAATTTCATTTTCTCTTTAGCTTTAGATTTCCTGTTGATCCATTGGGGACTTATTCCATTTTCGGTTACTTTAATATTTTCTGGCATATCATATTTGGCTTAACTTTAGCCAAGCTGACTACTACTACTTTTTACAGAAGCTGTGTATTAATCTCCCACTGCTGCCAATTTTCTTCCTTGAATATGCTCAATCCCAGTGGTATTCAAACTCTTCAGTGTTTGATACTTCCGTTCCAAGAATGCTTGCTATTAGCTATAATGGCTGGGATGTTTGGGAATTGCAGTATAACTATCTGGAGGACCAATGCTCAAGAAAGACTGCTGTGTTCCCCCATAGTCAATGTCAAAAGCTTCACTGTTGCAAGGACAATGCAATGTAAATTTTGTAGCTTTTTGAGATTTCATCCTGCAGTTCTTGCATGGATTATCTGAAAGGATAAGACCTCAGCAAGTAAATATTTTCCATTATTCTTGCTGTTGACTTATATTTGAAAAGGTACATTTTGGAATGTGGTGTTGGAGAAGAGTTTATAGGGGTACCATGGACTACCAACACCTGAACTTTCACTAGAAGTGAATATGAGCTACACGGCCAAATAATGCAGTTAGAACTGCACTATATGAGTTTACACTGATCATATTAAGCAGTTCAAACTATCTTTGGCTGTCATACTTTTGACATATTGTGAGACAATGTGACTTACTGAAAGAGATTACAATACTAGAGTTATCGAAGGCTTTCATGGCTGGAATCACTAGGTTCCTGTGGGGTTTTTCGGGCTATAGCGCCATGTTCTGTGCAGACAGGCCTGGAGCATGCCTGCAGCCAAGCTCTGAGCCTGCCTGCATACCCTGCCACACATGTACTCTCAGTGTGTGTGTGTATGTGTGTGTGTGTGTGTGATGGGGCATGCATCCAGGCAGGTCCAGAGGATGTCTGCAGCTGAATTCTGGGCCTGCCTGCATGCCGCACCCTATATGCACTCTTTCCAAGGCAAGGAGGAAATTTCAACTGCAGATAAAAGCAGACTTTTGTGTCAAACAGAGTTTTGTACAGGGAGGGGACTTTCTGTTTTGTGCTCCCAAAGAAATGGAAGACATGAAAGAAATGGTAGAAACAGTAGGAACGAATTCTGCACACAACTCTAGACAATGCGTGGTAAAGAAGAAGACAGTAGGAAAAGAGGAGACCATAACACAAGTGGATAGATTAAAGCTGGGGAAACTATGACTTTGGGTTTGTAAGTCCTGAATTGGTTACAGATTGTCTTGGAGGTCTCTCATTCATAAGTTCTCCATAGATCAAAGTCAATTTGATGGCAAATAACAACAACATGGACTGGATGTCTTATTATAAACACCTTCATTATATACCTCTCATATTTTTTATACTGTTTGCTATGATTTGTTGTTCATTCGTTCAGTCATCTCCGACTCTTCGTGACCTCATGGACCAGACCACGCCAGAGCTCCCTGTCAGCCGTCACCACCCCCAGCTCCCTCAAAGTCAGTCCAGTCACTTCAAGGATGCCATTCATCCATCTTGCCCTTGGTCGGCCCCTCTTCCTTTTGCCTTCCACTTTCCCCAACATAATTGTCTTCTCTAGGCTTTGCTGTCTCCTCATGATGTGGCCAATGATATAATGCTATGATATAACAGTGCAAATACAATGAGACAACACCCGACCCCCTCAAAAAAAATCCACAGGGAAAATATTTGCAGCCAGACCAAGCATATAACCAAATGCCATTAAATTACAGGATTTTGGTTCCAGCATATCAGAACTTGCTAAGTTCTCCAGGGTGACTCTGTGTAACTTTCAGGGGAAACATAGCAACACAGGCATATTTTCCATAGGTATGGGTAAGATAAACTATGGATATGGTTTCTGCGGTTACAGGAGTCTTATTGCATTTATTACAATTCCAACAGAAATCATAAAGAGTAAGAGTCACAGGAGGAGAGAAAGCCTGGAATGAGGATGTGAGCATAACCCTTTGTTCACAAAGAACAGACTGCATGAATCAGTAGTCCAAGGTTATCTTTCTTTGTGAGAAGTGCATCAAGCAGAAAAATATGCTGGAAAGGTGAACAAATGTCTGTCAGTGCATAAAGAGCCCCAACGGAAGATGATCAAACTAAAGTGAGCCCTTTTTTTATTTAGAAAGGGCTTAAGTCAAGGAGAAATCAACTGGAACTTGGTTTCTCTTATACACACAAATGATCCCATGCCCTTGTGACACCATTCATCTGCTCTCATATTTTTAAGTAAGAAAAAATGTATCCAGAGAATATTTATATATAGGTGAAAAGGAATGCAAGAGTGAGTTCCACAGAGGTTCTTATTTCTTGTATGTATAGCCAGATGGCTTTCAAAAAAAAAGCTTGTCATACTAGGTCATGGTGCATAGTCCAGCATGTGTTAAACAAGTTATTTACTATACAGAGAGAGCAAAAGCTCACAGCAGGAGTGCATTTTTGAGGGAATGTTACCGTTTGTTTGCCATAATCAAACAAAATCCTTTTTAAAGCTAATTAGAAATAAGTTTACTCATTATTGGAGATATCAACAGAGAGTGGAAACATCAAACTTACATCAGCTAATTTTGTATACTACACAGCGGAAACAAGATGTCACCAAATTGGACTTCTCCTAAGCATTTCTCTATGAATATCGGAGTCTGTGGTTTGATTGTTCCAACCTTAAACTACAATCTTGTCCTCATTCACCTGAGAGCAAAAACATTGAAATGGAAGTCGTGTACATCTGGGAAGACATGAATGGGATTTCAATGTCAATGACCATAGATCAGGATTGCCTAACTCTGGCATTTCAGATTTTTAACTACAACTCCATTAAGAACTCACAATTGACACAGGGCCCTTCCAGACAAACCTTTTATCCCAGGATCTGATCCTAGGTCTTCTGCATTAAACTAGAATATATGAGTCTGCACTGCCAAATAATCTGGGATAAACAGAAAACCTGGGATCAGATTGGGCTAAAGGACCTGTCTGGAAGGGCCCTACGATACCTAATGCAGATGGGACTTGTAGGTGAAAACATCTCAAGGGCCAACATGCTGTTTTGTTTGTTTGTTAGTTAAAATATTTAACAAATGGATCCAAAGATCTCTGGACCATATCCCATGAAAGCAACATGGTCAATTGAAAATCATGCCAATAGCAATATGGTTTTAAGATGCTAAAAATATAGCCAATGGTTTTAAAAAGTTAAAAAGGAAACATTAAAACCACTTAAGACATTTTAAAAGGCAGGTTATATATTCAGTAGATAAGTAAATATTTGTAAGACAATGTCAGACCATTCATACATGTGAATGTAAATAAAAGGAGGTAGACCGCGAAGCCTTTGCCTTCAAGATAACTGTGTCTGGTGGCAACCCTCTTATGGGGTTTTCTTGGCAATATTTAATCCTCTTAGGCTTGTTAGAAGGTGAGTTAGGCAAGTTGAAGAGTAAGTTTCCATAGCTGAGCAAAGATTTGAATCCTGGTCTCCCAGTCCTAGTACAACTCAAACCACTACATCACACTGGCTCTATACATTGTTTTTGAAAACAGCTAACAGAGATCCTGCATTTAGCATGTACAATACCCTCCCCCCCCCTTTTTTTTTTTTTTGTCGTGTCAGGAGCAACTTGAGAAACTGCAAGTCACTTCTGGTGTGAGAGAATTGGCCATCTGCAAGGACATTGCCCCCAGGGGACGCCTGGATGATTTGATGTTTTTATCATCCTTGTGGGAGGCTTCTCTCATGTCCCCGCATGAGGAGCTGGAATTGATAGAGGGAGCTCATCTGCCTCTCCCCGGATTCAAACCTGCGACCTGTCGGTCTCCAGTCCTGCTGGCACAGGGCTTTAACCCACTGCGCCACTGGAGGCTCCTTACAATACCCTAAAGGCACCAGATTCCATCTGATCTTGGAAGCTAAATAAGTTAAGCCCTAGTTAGTACTTGGAATACCAGGTGCTGTTGGCTATATTTCAAAGGAAGAAACTAACAAAGCTAGCTCTATGGATTCATTGCCTAAAACCATATCAAATTCTTGGAGGCATTATAAGTCCACATGTACACACACGACATTGAAATCCAATTCAACATCCAACCTACTAAAGTCCACCATAAAAAACAAATAGCCCACGATAAAAAAAAAACAGGTAGCATAGGCAAGCAAGACATTAAAGAATGACATGTACCCACCTCTCTGAAAGTGAGCCATGCTGCAACAAACGGATGCAAGGCCATGCTTGGTTTACTGGCAAGGCTGATCTGGATACATCATCTTTCAGTGTCCTGCTCCTCAGCATCATAGAACCACTTTGATTGCCTGACTTTTAAAATGAGTTTTTGGGAGCATTTGCAATCATAGCAAAAGTGCCAGGATCATAAATGTATGGTGTTATCAATCAACCCACCTTAAAAACCAGTCAGCTATGCCAAGGAATGGAGTTCTGCAAAACAGGAAGTGAGGCACCAAACAGTGAGGTATCCAGCTCCCTCCAGCCAGGGATCCATAGTGTGAGGAAGAGTTGCAATCAAACCCTAAGAAATTCCACTTGCTGGAATTGCAAATCTCTGCACTCAGTAATAATAATACTAATCATCATCATCATCAGGATTGAAGAGAAACAACTGGAAAAGCTGACACTATAGGAGGATTTAAAGATTGAACTGCAAAGACTCTGGCACAAGGCAGTAAAGGTGGTCCCAGTGGTGATTGGCACATTGGGTGCAGTGCCTAAAGATCTTGGCCTGCACTTTAACACAATCGGTACTGACAAAATTACCATCTGCCAGCTGCAGAAGGCCACCTTACTGGGATCTGCACATATTATTCGCTGATACATCACGAAGTGTCCGACGTGTGATCCAATTCAACAGCCAGCAGAGTGTCTGTTGTGGACTCATCTTGTTGTGTTTCAAATTATTATTATTATTATTATTATTATTATTATTTTATTTTTATACCAACATCTCCCCAAAGGGACTCGGGGTATCTCACAAAGGGACAAGCCCAAAATACAGATTAAAACAAACACAATAAAATAAAATCAACAACAACACATCAGAAAAATATTTCATAGTTGCAACAACATTTTAAAAACAGTATCATGGCTGAACGATTAAGTGCTGAATGCAGGGGGCTCAGGGTATGTGTGATGGTTCCTCAATAAAGCCAAGGGAAGGTGCAAGATTCAATTCAAATTCAATAAGGTCCAGCTGGGAGTGTAATGTCCTTACTCATTTAAAGTGTCAGAATTACAGGAGGAAGGGCCAACTAAAGTGCAGGAGCTATGGTGAGATCGAACCAATTCTCTGGTGAAATGCACAACGGAATATCCAGGTTTTTAAGTTCTTGCGGAAAATGGATAGAGTAGGTGCCAATTTGATTTCCTTCAGTAGAGAGTTCCAGAGCCAACGGGCCACCAACGAGAAGGCCCTGTCCCTCATCCCCACCAACCACACTTGAGATGACAGTGGAAACGAGAAGAGCCTCACTGGATGATCCTAGAGTATGTGCTGGTGCGTAGGGGAAGATGTTATCCCGAAGATAGGCGGGTCCTGAACTGGTTGCTTGGGTTTTAAGGTGGACTGGGGGCAGGGGTTTGGATCACGAGACAGATCATAGCCATGGCATCATAGCGACATGTGTAACTTCTTGGCCTTTTGGCTAAGATCAAGAGTGTAACTACATATGTGATGAAAGATCTCAGCCATCGTTTTAACTATATGTCCTTTTAAATGCAATATTATTTTCCTAAGATTTGAAATCCTCATCCCAAGGGCAGGATGTAGTGGGCAAGGTCCTGAAATAAGGAATCAAGATATAGAAATATTCTCCAGTTTAAAAAGGAGGTGGGATCCGACAGTCTGGATGGATTTGTGAATTCAATAAGATGGGATGTCCTATTCTTTGCTGGAAATACCAAAATACCTTCAATTGGCTGAATGAGGAAGAAGTTATAATAAAGCAAGTGGAATATTGTCAAAAGTTATTGCCACTATGAAAGAGATGAATTGGTATTACCGTGTTTAGCTGACTTGTTTTAAATGGTTTTATATTTTGCATGGATAATATGAAATAGCCCGAAGGCATTGTTTCCAGGGAGATTGTAGAATCCGACTGAATATCTATTTTAGGATTAAATGAATTTTGTAAAGGCTCATTTGTTTGAAGAAGTGATAGTTAATCATGGGTGTGTTTACACATGAGCGTGAAGTGGGGAATTTCAGTCGCAGTATCTTCCTTCACTTCCACACTTCTCTTGTACCTGACCTGCCTATGCCCTAGAGCCAAAACTGTTTGGTTGGAGGAAAAGAGGAGATTAAATGCCTCAAATATGTTTGCTTAATAGAGCAGTTTAAATCATTAAATGAGGTTGTCATTTCTCAGAGATGGGGCACAGTTTTTCTATTATTATTATTATTTTTTAAATGAAAACCAAAGAGCTGCATAGTAATGAACATGTGCCATTGATTTGAAGTACTGGTCCCAACCATTTCTGATAGGAGATAGTCAAGCTGTACTCAGATACCTCTGGAACTGTCATGTATACATTTTATGGTATCCTGGGATTTGTAACTTCATGATGATTTAGAATTCTCTACCAGAGAGCTCCAGGGACTCATCAAAGCACAAACCTCAAGATTCTGCAGTCTATAGCCATGACACTTAAAGTAGTATCTAAGTGRGCTAATRGTGTCATAGTGAAGATACTCCCAGGTGTGATCTTCTAATCTGTTCTTTGCTTTCTCTCCAATCTGACTGACTGATTTATGGCAGGATTCCTTTGTTTAGGGCTGGTTTCAGACACATTCTATCCACCTTGAACCCCCCTCCAGGGTAGAGAAAGACAGGGTATAAATAAGGTAAATAAATATCAGATATAGATAGATGTTATTTTAGACCTTGTTGATTGCAAAGATATTCATGAAAACATAYYATGGAGGCATTTTTGAATACGGGTTTTCTTGATCAGAAAGGTCAAGGTTCGCAATGCAAACCATGCAAAATAATAAAACTGGATATAGGGGATATAATCTAGCTTTTATTATAACAAAATTGTGTTACTTTGCTGTAAGCATTTTATTCATTCACCTTTTGGGGCATGTCCAGCATTGAGGACTCTGTCTTCTAGTTCTGCTTGCCTTCCAGAAATGCCCTGTGGTGACCAACAAATCAGCCATAGGCTCAATCCTTTTGACGCCGTAGGCTGGTATTAGGTCTAATATTTTATCAGCGTCACCGATTTTAATATACTTCCCAAAAAGCATAACAAGGTGCTTAATGAGACAGCAGGGATGTTTATCAAATTGGAAATGTCAATAAACAGGTGAGGAGCGAAGCATGATGTTTACCACTAAATCTGCATTTGAATGCGATAGCCACTTTATTTTAAAGCGAGGCATTGTGATGCCGTGTATGCGGAGTGTTGTTTTTAAGTCAGTCAAGTTAATGTTCGATTTAATTCAAATTAGAACCAAATGGAAATGCTACGTGCGGCAAATGGCAGGTTTGGAGTGTCTCCAAAAGCGTTTGCATTTTCAGAAGCATTTTTTAATTCCCCCTGTTCTTCTGCTAACATCTCCCTCCTCCCTCTAAAAGAAGCACCTTGTCTAATTGTACTGCGAACTCATTCTGGATAGAAAATAATGATGTTCTCTAATGTGAAAAAGCCTGGTACTTAATAATGCCTGGAGTTTGAGCCGGCCTCCTGGCAGGGGTGAGGCTGTTAAACAAACAGCAGCATCTTGAGTTCCTTTGTCCAGAGAACCACTGCGCATGATGGGGGTACCGTGCTAAGTGGGGCCCTGAAACAGAATGAACTGTACACCAGAAAATCCAAGTAAATGAAGAAAAAGTTTCTTGATGTCAAATAGAACCAGCCAAAAGGGTATGGCCAGTCAAAAAAAAAGAATAATTATTATCCATGACAGAGTATCCACACCTGTTTTCAGCAGATAACTTAATGACAGTGGCCTTACTAGGGAAGTGTGGGAGGTGGGAACTATTAGATGGAGTGACACCAAAATGACTGCCTATACAATTGTGAGTAGTGTTTCAGATGAAATGTATGAACGCTGGTCAGAGTGTCATTGTTACCCAATTGCAATGATGTTTGTTTGTTTATTTATTTATTTTGTACCCCATCCTTCTCACCCCCGGAGGGGGACTCGGGGCAGCTTTATAATAATAGTAATAGTAAAAAAGAAATCAGCCATAGCAGAGCACCTGATGAACCAACCTGGACACAGCATATCATTTGAGAACACAGAAATGCTGGACCACTCTCACAACCACCATGTCAGACTACACAGAGAAGCCATTGAAATACACAAGCATGTGGACAATTTCAACAGAAAGGAGGAAACCATGAAAATGAACAAAATCTGGCTACCAGTATTAAAAAACTCTAAAATTGCAACAGCACAACAACAGAGAGGAAGCAGGCAGGGACATCTAATTACCTCTCAACAAAAGTTTGCTCCAGGCACAGTCAGCCCATTGTATGCTAATCAAGGTGGTCAGTTGAAACATTCACACCTAGCTCCAGCAGACAAGAGTCTTTGTCTCACCCTGGTCATTCCACAGATATATAAACCCTTTTTCCTAGTTCCAACAGACCTCACTACCTCTGAGGATGCTTGCCATAGATGCAGGCGAAACGTCAGGAGAGAATGCCTCTAGACCATGGCCATACAGCCCGAAAAAACTTACAACAACCGAGTAAAAGTAAAGGTTTTCCCCTGACATCAAGTCCAGTCATGTCTGACTCTGGGAGTTGGTGCACTTCTGCATTTCTAAGCTGAAGAGCTGGTGTTGTGCGTAGACACCTCCAATGTCATGTGGCCGGCATGACTGCATGGAGTACCGTTACCTTCCCGCCAAAGCCGTACCTATTGATCTACTCACATTTGCATGTTTTTGAACTGCTAGGTTGGCAGAAGCTGGGGCTGACAGCGGACGCGCACGCCTCTCCCCGGATTCGAACCTGCAACCTTTTGGTCAACAAGTTTAGCAGCTCAGCAGTTTAACCCACTGCACCACCGGGGGCTCCTAATAATAATAATAACAACAACAACAACAACAACTTTATTTTTGTACCCATGCCTCCATCTCCCCTATGGGACTTGGGATAGCTTACATGGGGCCAAGCCCAATCAAAGCAATTAAAATGTGACACATTAAAATACATAACAGCAATATAAAACAAAATAAAACACCAGCATTATAGCAATATTAGACAAGCCTCAAAGTCAACAACCAAAAGCAAAATTCAGTGTGCAGACTGGTTCAACAATAACTTCAAGGATAGGGCTAAAAGGTAAGGTGCATGGGTCATAAGGCAGCAGTACAGATAGGAGTAATGGTAAAGTGAGAGGACAAAACTTAGGGTCCTACCTGGGGGTAGCTATCTAGGGAATTACAATGGGCAACCATTAGATGTCAAACACATACATTGAAATAAACAGTTACAATTAAAATAACAGTTATAAACATTCATTTAAAAGTTCCACCAGCTCAAAATCAAAGTCTGAGGTCAGTCCATTGCTGGTCTCATAAAACCACTCTATACCTAATTGCTACATCTACTGCTCAAATGCTTGATCCCACAGCCAGGCTTTAAGGGTTTTTTCATGAAAGGCCAAGAGGAAAGGGGCAGACCTGATTTCATTGGGGAAGGAGTTCCACAGCCAAGGAGCCACCACTGAGAAGGCCCTGTCTCTCATCCTCACCAGTCGCACTTGGGAAGGTAGCAGAACCAAGAGCAGGGCCTCTGCGGATGATCTTAACGTCCTTGATGAATCATGAGGTTTCCTCAGTATGTGCTACCAGCATACACTGTTGTTTTCGTTGCTGCTGAATTTTAATAGTCCTTGATTTTATCAAATGATCAAGTATTTTATCCACAATATTGGGGCAAAAGTGGTGTGCAGCTGATTAGGAGAGATGAGGGGAGAGGACAGAATACAGTCTTTTTCATCTCAGTAGGCTCATGCAAAAGCAAACTGCTGCAGCATCTCCTGGCTTTTACGTCCTTCTTCATTAATATTTTTGCCATCTTAACCACTGTCAGATCTGTCCTCAGGTATCTTAGTTGCCATTGGTGGATTGTTAGGTGGCATGGATCAAGAACTCTCAAACAATTCCCAATTCCTGATCCAGATAATTTTTGAAATTAAAATTTAAATAGTCCCTGAAGAGGGCCTTAAGGTTACAAAATGCATTTACTAATAAAATAGCTATCCTTTGAGCATTTGAAACATGTTCCTTCTGCAGAATCATACAATAAGAGAGTTCTCTCTTGTTGGCCATTCTCAACAATACCCCCCAATGGTGAGTATGTTATGTGGGGACAGGTTGGGTTGGACCTGAACTCTACTTATTTGTTTTTTATTTGGCTTAAAGCAGTTGTAAGATGCAAGATTTTATAATTTCTCCTTCTAGCCAAGTATCCTTCTTCACCACTGGCTATTGACTTGGGGAAAATCATTCCTACATTTCTCATATTGTCAACATTGGCAGAAGCTGGCAAAGCTCCAGCAACTTTTTGTGGTGGTTCTTGTTCTTCTGCTCATATGGATGTTTTCCAAGGAATAAAAAATCCCTTTGTTTTTGGATTAATCACTTGAAGTTGATATTTTGCGCTTCCAAAGATCTCTTTGGCCAAGACCAGGGCAGGTACAAAATGGGAAAGGAAGCTCCAGAGTTCTCCTTGCTGCACCCTAAGGAAAGGCAGAAGATGATCAAATCTAATGACACTGATAAATGTCAGGCTGCCTGCAGACCTCTGTGTGGTATTTATTTTGTATACATAACACGGACTATCTTGATGCCAAGTTACAGATGGGGTTGCAGAATGTTGTTTGACAGCTGATTAGAGTAATCTGATGGAAATGATGACTTAATCACCACCACAGGTTCCAAATTCCCAGATAGAATTCCACCAGGTTAATCTAATTTTCTTGCCATATTTCTTTCTCTCTGTACGTGAATATGTTCCTGGGAAAAAATGGCTAACCTTGCTTGTCTTGTTTCCAGTCTACAACATGATATTCCTTAAATTAACATCACATGTAGATAAAGTTGTTGATGATTCAATGAGTGTTTGTAGCTTTGAAAGATTCATGTATAGCCCATGAAATGATCAGTAACATGAACTGCTCTCTTACCCATAGTCTATGGAGGCTATATATCGTACTTAGTTGTTAAATGACTCAAATCAACTCCAACTTTTGGTGGCCCTCTCATAGGGTTTTCTTGGCAAGATTTCTTCCGTGGAGGTTGGCCATCTCCGTGGAGATTTGAATGCAATATTCCTGCTTCTTGGTAGGGGGTTGGACTGGATGGCCCATGAGGTCTCTTCCAACTCTTTGATTCTATGATTCTATGATTCTATATAAAATCCAGATTATCTGCTTTGAAGTGGATTATATGGCCATGTGGACTCATATAAACCAGTTCAAAGCAGATCATGTGGAAGTGAAGAAGAGTGTAGAAGGGGCCTGACAGGGTATGACTTGCCCAGGTTTACCCATTTGGTTTCACTGACTGAACAGGGATTTGAACCATGGTCTTCCAAAATTCTGTTTCAACACTCAGACCACAACATCTGACTCTTCTGCCCTAATTTAGTGATGTCTATATGAAGGCCGTATCTTGTTTTAAGAGGTGTTCAATCCACTTCAAATTTAAAAACCATATAAAGAGAGAACAAGTTTGTTGTTGTTGTTGATTTCTTCAGTTGCTTCTGATTCTTCATGACCTTATGGACCAGCTCACTCCAGAGCTCCCTGTTGGCCGTCACCACCCCAAGCTCGTTCAGAGTCAAGCCAGTCACTTCAAGGATGCCATCCATCCATCTTGCCCTTGGTCGGCCCCTCTTCCTTTTTCCTTCCATTTTCCCCAGCATCATTGTCTTCTCTAAGCTTTCCTGTCTTCTCATGATGTGGCCAAAGTACTTCATCTTTGCCTCTAATATCCTTCCCTCCAGTGAGCAGTCAGGCTTTATTTCCTGAAGTATGGACTGGTTGGATCTTCTGGTGGTCCAAGGCACTCTCAGAACTTTCCTCCAGCACCACAGTTCAAAAGCATCTATCTTCCTTAGCTCAGCTTCCTTAGTAGAAGGAAGCCATCCATTTTCATTTAACTCCCAGACTGCACCAGCGGGTGACTTCCAGTACGGCTATGAATCCACTTCTGATTGTATTCTGAACTTTAAAAGCTGTTTAAAGTAGCTTTAGACATATTGTGAGAAATCATAATATGGAACCTCTGGAGAATAGTAGAAGTAGCCAGAGTGGTATAATTGTTTGAGTGTTGGATAATGACTCTAAAAACCAGAGATCAAACCTTTTCTTCCAGAATGGAAACTAAGGCAGTTCACTAAAAGAATCTTCTAAAACCTAGCAATAAACTTTTAAAGGCAAAATAATCACATTAAAACAGTAGAAAATCATGAAAAGGCATACAACAGTTTGAAATGAAGGACATTTTCCCCATCATAGCCAGCACAATATAGTGATTTGAGTATTGGACTATATGACCCCAGAGACTGGCATTCGAATCCCAACTCTGATTAGTGACCTTGGGCAAGTCACACACTCAAAGGAGGAGGCAACCCCACTCTGTATAAATCTTTCCAAGAAATCCCCTTAGGGTTGCCATAAGTCAGAAACAACCTGAAGACACACAACAAATAAAACACACCTCCCCATAAGAAGCCTCCCTGTGAACAATTACATGTTGAAAGTCTGCTTAAAGAAAAAGGTGCTGCTGAAACAAAAATGCAGAGTGGGACCAGCCTAACTTCATGGAAAGGGAAGTTCTGTATGAAATGGGAAACAAACACTGAAAAGGCTGTCTCCTATATCATCATCCCATATCATCATCAAAAGAGCCTGTGACTGAAAGAAAGCCCATTCCTATGTATCTTAAAACTCTAGTAGGTTCATTGTGGTCCTTTGTCTCCTCTGGACCTAAGCTGTATAGTGTAGTAGAATCTACCTTTAAGACGACAAGGCCGAAGCCTGCATGACAGTAGCTGTCATCTTGGAAGGCAGGCAGAGACAGGAGGAGGAGTCAAGCCAACTCCTGATTGGGTATAGCAATTAGGGGAGGAGTCGGTTGAGAGAGGGAAAATAAGCTGTCAGCTTTTGACAGAGAGGTGTCTTGACATCAGACACGGAAGGTTGTGATTTTAAGATAGGAAGCTACAGTAGGAATCTGACAGGGAAAGAAAGTTTTAAGTGAGCCTTTAGAATAGGGAATAAGCAGCAGACAAGGGCTAAGGTTACTGTATTGATAGGATCAGTAACAGAAAGACTTGTCTGTTTATACTGAGGAAAAGTATAAGGAGTGCTTATTTGCCCTGTGTGAGAGACAGATAGGGATCTGTTTTCAAGTGTAACTGTTTCTAAAGATAGAGCAGTGTGTTTAAGGAATCTCACAGTTGATAAAAGCTTTACTGTCAGTGGAACTACTTGTTTAAGTAACTAAGTCTCTACAACTGAATTACGCTTCTGTACCCCTCATGCTATGAGGTGATATTTGTTCCAAGTTCAATAAACTCTTTCTAGTTCACTTAACTGGTGTATGCCTCAGTCTATCAATCTCCTCAGAATCAAGTCTGTCAAACCCATTTTAAAGTCCAGTCATCCAGTGAAGAAACAATAGAAGAATTAAGAGCTCAAACACTCCTTACCTACAACACATTCACACCTTTGGTCCCTCAGGCCAATAATTCTGAGGTGGTGGTGGCTAATACTACCAAGAACATCGGTCATTTATAATATCTTATTCTCTCTTGCCTTGAGGAGCAGAGGTGGGATTCGTTGTTCCCCCCTGCCCTAGATATCTTTAAATCTCTATTATACTGGTGGCAGCGGTGGGATTGATTGTTTGTCCACCCTGCCCAGACAGTCTTTAATTTTGTTATATGAGACATAACCAGCACTTTCAACTGAGCTCAGAAATAATCCAGTAGCAGATAAAGTTGTTTTAACAAAGGAGTTCCCATGATGATCTCCAGTCAGCAATCTGGCCACAACATTTTCTGAAGTTTCTGAAGAGTTTCCAATGGCAGCCCTACATAGAGGGTGTTTTACATTACAAAGATGTAATGGTAGAGAGGTTTCAGCATTGTACTTTGACTCTGGAGAACAGTGTTTACTCAGCCATGGAAGTCCACCTTGGGCAAGTCACACACTTGTAGCCCCAGAAAACACTGTGAGAAGCCTTGGGTTAATACAAGTCAGAAACAACTTCAAGGCACACAACAACAGCAATCAAAGCATGATTGGGCTTCTCTGGCTGACTTACTCAGCCACATTTTCCATCACCTCTTGCTTCTATAATAGGAAGATCCAAGCATATCCCAAGAATACCCTAGAGAACCTGCCCTGACATTCATGGGCCTTTCCTGTTCAATTCAGCGCAATGCAACACAGAGTTGTCTACCTCTCCAAGACAGTATTGGAAAGCAGTGCTTGGGTGGGGAGAACCCATCCTCGGCTGGGTATTTATTTTTTTTAGCATGACAGTATCGCATATTGAAAAATCACTTACCTGGAGAGATAAACCATAAGTGTATTGCTTTATGATGTAGAACTACAATAACTGCTTTTTTTGATAAGACACGATATCTCAGTGACACGCTTCTGGTTGGTGGCATCTAATCTGAGAGCTAGTTTTATATCATCTGTAATCGCTTTTGGAGGATCAGGGGAAAGGGAGTAGACTATTTTATTATTTTATAGCCTACAGTAAAACAGGGAAGATATAAAACGCTTGGGTTATTTCCCCATTGCTTAGCACACGGCGCAAGGAAAGCAAGGACTCGCCCCCTCTGCACTCTGCCCTGTTAATTTTCTTATTCATTGCACACCTTTCTTCGATTCTTCTGACCCTCTTTTTCTCTTCACTGCCTGTCCCCATGTTTCGCGCTCTTAAATATTTTATTGGCAGCGTACTTAGAATATGTACTGTCATGGTTGCAGTCTCCAGAGGTCATCCGTGGTGGGTTTAATAATGGGATGTGAACCAGTGACTCTGTAAAAAAAAGAAAAGAAATCTACTTTGGATTCTCAGTGGCACATGTTTTATTGAATCCAATGTTAAAGGCAGTTAACTTATCAATTGGTGATTGAGAAGGTTAAGGGAGCTTGTAATGTGAATCCTCTTATGTAAAGAAATAGAGGGCAAATTTAGGAATCATGCCAACTGTGCAGAGCATAGATTTCTAAAAATCCTTATTCACAAAAGAGCTTCCATCAGCCAGTGGTACATTTGGGTCTCTCCGTGTTGTACCACTCCATGCTCAGGCAGCATTTGCACATTATGTTGCAGGCAGAATCTGCACCTGTGCCTATTTTCAACTTATATAGAGAGTTAACACAGCAAGGTGTGGTAGTTTT
This sequence comes from Anolis sagrei ordinatus, assembly GCF_025583915.1. Taxonomy (NCBI): domain Eukaryota; kingdom Metazoa; phylum Chordata; class Lepidosauria; order Squamata; family Anolidae; genus Anolis; species Anolis sagrei. Next base: position 13,229,959 of record NW_026847549.1, read on the forward strand.
GGCTTTAGGGTATGATTGGAGACCAGGGTAGACCACTCAGCCATGGGAGGCCATTGGGTTTGGGCAGGGGCGGCTCAACCCATTACGCAAGTAAGTTGCGTATAGTTGATTTTGCCCAGGGGTGCTCTTGAGGTGCTCTTGGGGGAAAATAGACCTTGACATATGCGAGTTGTAGTTACTGGGATGTATAGTTCACCTACAATCAAAGAGCATTCTGAACTCCACCAATGATGGAATTGAACCAAATATGGCACACAGAACTCCCACAACGAACAGAAAATATATATCAGTGATTGGTTTGGGGGGGGGGGGGGAAAAATACTGTTTGCTTACCGTTGAAAATTACCTAGGGCCGCCTCTGGGTTTGGGGTTTGTATGTGTGTGTGTTTCAGGACCAACTTGAGAAACTGCAAGTCACTTCTGGTGTGAGAGAATTAGCCATCTGCAAGGACATTGCCTAGGGAACACCCGGATGTTTTGATGTTTTACCATCCTTGTGGGAGGGTTCTCTTATGACCTAGCATGGGGAGCTGGCACTGACAGAGGGAGCTCATCTGCACTTCCCCGGATTCGAACCTCCAACCTGTCTGTCTTCAAGGGTTTAACCCTTGAAGTCCAACCCATTGGGTGGGGTCCAACCCATTGGGTGACCTTAGGAAATTCATACTCTCTCAGCCTCAGAGGAAAGCAAAGGCAAAGCTCCAAGTTAGGATGATATTATATTTCCTTTCTTTCCCAAACAGAACTCCTTTAAAAACATCTGCAAAGTAGCCAGTGGATCATCAGGAGGGTGATGAAATAATGAATCACAAAGCTGTTTAGATACATGCTGAAATCTGTCCAGCTTCCCATCTGCATTCCTAATATGCCAATTTTCTTGTGCAAACAGACCCAGTATTGACCCTCTGTGTGTAGTAATAACAATAAGAAGAATATTGAAAAGTGATTTGTTCGGATGAGTCCTGTGGGCATGATAATTTGGGTTTTCAAAAAGCATGGTAGCTGTAAGGCCAATCTGTTAAGGTTTTTTTGATAGCTGAAAAACTGCTGGTTTGAGGAAATGATGTTGTTTTTAGAATGCTGGTTTGTTCAATAATATAGGTTTAATGTTGATTTAACCTATGGGTCACCCAAGTAAATAAAATGTACACTGGTGAGCAAAAGCTCTTTACAGACTTGGAAAGATTTCTTCCTTAGTCCTGTCCCCCCCCCCCCATTTTAAGTTTTTAAGAGGGTTTAAATCAGGCATGGGCAAACTTTCTAACTTGGGGGCCGCATGCTAGAACTCCCTGCTCGGAGGACTGGCTGCCCGGTGATGGAAGGAAGGAAGGAAGGAAAGGACAAAAGGGAGGAAGGGCAAGATAGAAGGAGAAAGAGAGAAAGAGGGAGGAAAGAGGGAAAGAAGAAGAGACAAAGGGAAAGGAAAGAAGGGTGAAAAGGTGGAAGGTAAGGAAGGATGGATGGAAAAAGAGAAGGAAGGGATGAAAAGAAGGATTGAAGGAAGGAAGGGAAGGATAAAGAAAATAGAGAAAGAAAGAAAGAAAGAAAGAAAGGCAAAAGGCAAGGAAGGAAGGAGAAAGGGAGAGAGGGAGGAAAGAGGGAAGGAAGGATGAAAGGGTTGAAGGGAATGACTTGCCCGGAAATCCAAAATACTAGGGCTGTCCAACCATGGAAAATTTTGTTTCTAAACTCGATTCGTTTTTAGGCGGTTTTTGCATTTCGTTATTTAAAAGAATTCCGAAATTTTTCTTTAAAAAAGTTTGATATTTACGAAATTTCGTAAATTACGAAACAATTTTGAAACAATAACAAATCGATTCGTTAATGGTGGACGCGATTGCGCAATACGCTAAAAAACCCTCCAAATGGGACGGGGGGAACTTCTGAAGCTTCTCTCTCCCTCTGTTGTTGACTGTTGGTGTGATAATTTATTTTTTTATCACTGATAAAACAAACAACAACTATAAAACTTGCACCAGACATACGGAAATAATAACGAAATAATAATGAAACAATTTTGAAACAATTACGAAACAATTACGAAACAATTACGAAATAAATTTTAAAAAATCGTTTGGATTTTAAGTTGCTTCTGAATGGTTCAATATCGCTTCGTTATCAAAAAAAATAACGAAGTAATAACGAATTACGAAATTAACGAACGAAACCGCCCAGCCCTACAAAATACCACTTGCCTGGAAATCCAAAATTCCACCTGCCACACCCAGCACTTTTTTAACCTGTGCCCATCACTGGCCCGGCCCTGGTTTTTATTGCATAATTGATGTGTTGTTTTCTTATTGCTTATGTTTTAATTTGCTTTAAATTGTACTGTTATTGTTTTGCTGTTGTTGTGTTGAGGCCTTGGCCTTTGTAAGCTGCATCAAGTCCTGCGGGAGATGCTAGCGGGGTACAAATAAAGTTTAATAATAATAATAAAGGGTGGAAAGAAAGAGAGGGAGGGAAGGAAGGAGGAAAGAAAGAGAAAAGGAAAGAAAAACAAAAGTGAGAGAAGTACGAAAGGGTGAGAGGGAAGGAAAGAAGGAAGGAAAGAAGGAGAAAGAGGGAGAGAGAGAGGAAAGAGGATGAAAGGGTTGAATGGAAGGATGGAAGGAGACAGAGGGAGGGAAGGGAAGGAAGAGAGGGAGGTAAGGGAGAGAGGTAAGGGAGAGAGGGAGGGAAGGAAAGAGAAGGAAAGAAAAACAAAAGGGAGGGATGGACGAAAGGTTGGGAGGGAAGGAGAGAGAGAGGGAGGGGGAAAGGAAGGAAGGAGGGAGGGAAGGAAATAGAGGGAGAAAGGGAGGACAAAAGGGAAGGAAAAAGAGAAGGAAGAACAGGATGGTGAGAGATAAAAAGAGCCCAAGTGGCCGCATCCAGTCCCCAGGCCTGGGTTTGCCCATACCTGGTTTAGATGAAGGTTAGTTTCAGAAAGAAAGAAAATATTTTGTCAGTGAATTACAATCCTTCCCAACTAAATATTGAACCTGTTTCCTACGTCACTCCACCATAAGGGTACAATATAAGCAAAGCAAATAAAAACCATGAATTGTACTTGCCTTGTATCATTCCAACATGCTTTATCCTTTTTTCTTGTTGTTGTTTGTTGTTTATAGATGCATCATCCCATTCAGATGAAACCTGCAGATAGCGAAAAATCTAACGGTAGGTGGTAAACCAGCTTCATACTTTAAATACCACTCTCTTTTAATGTTCGAAAGCAAACAACAAAATGCCACTTGTGATTTTTTTTGCCTTCTTCCACTCTTGTTGGACTCATTCATGCTGCTGTGGCAGGTCTAGGAAAAACACTGACCTTTGATGAACTCTCATTTATCTTATACATAGGAGGAGAATAGATTCAGAGACCATGGACATGTGGAAAGCTGTAGTGCCGGCACAGTAGCATTTTATTCATGGGCTCCATTAGAGATAAGGATGAATCTATGGTACTGGATGTTGACAACATAGTAGAAAGTAGGTGACCAGATAAAGAGACTTCTGGTTCAAGTGCTTCATTTAATAACTTTTCATTGTTTGAATAGAAGCTGGAAGAAACTTGGATGGCTTGCAAGAGAGCTAGGGTAAAATCTGGACCCCTTTCACATTACTCAGTCATATTGCTATGATTGTATTTTAACTTCCATAGCAGGAGCCTTTGGAATCCTGGGATACATAGTTTCAAAAGGGATGTTTAAATTCTCAACTAGCAAGTGCTCGAGTGCCTCACCAAACCTCACCCCAGATGTTATCATGACAATAAAAATAGAAATAAATTTTTAATTGAGTAGCATGAATGTGGTCTTTGTCATAGTGCAGTGGGTTAAACCTCTGAGCTGCTGAACTTGCTGACTGAAAGGTCGGCAGTTCGAATCCAGTGAGCGACTTGAGCTCCCGCTGTTAGACCCAGCTTCTGCCAGCCTAGCAGTTTGAAAACATGCAAATGTGAGTAGCTCAATAGATACTGCCTTGGCAGGAAAGTACCAGTGCTCCATGCAGTCATGCTGGTCAGGTAACTTTGGTCATGTGACTTTGTGACTTTGGAGGTGTCTACGGACAACGCCTGCTCTTCAATTTAGAAATGGAGATGAGCACCACCCTCCAGAGTCAGACACAACTAGACTTAATGTCAGGGGAAACTTTTCTCTTTAATAAGACATATATTGAATATTTAAATCAAAATACTTATGTATACCCTCAAAACACAATCATGTTGTGCTTTTCTATGTGTTTGTGCAGACCTCTATTCTGTTCTTTGAGCACTTAGTGGATGATCCGCTAACAGCTCAGCAATGCATTTGTAAGCTGCTGCAGTTTGGCTTTAGCAGCTCATCTCTTGCAAAGCTTTCCTTAATTGTCAGTTGCTTCATTTTTTAAAAAAATCATTTTAAATAAGGGCCATTGAGTTGTGTTCCTCCTATTATGGAGTTTTCTGGGCAAGATTTGTTCAGAGGGTTTTTGCTTTTGCATTATTTTGACTAATGGGTTTTCATGGCTTACAGGGATTCAAACTCTGGTCTCCAGAGTTGTATTTCAACATTCAACAACTACACCATGTTGGCTATCACAAATGAGTGGTACATAACATCTTAATGTTGGAGTGGGGGAGAAATTGGCTCCTTGTAGGGGCATTTTCTCCCAGTAAGAAACTAAATCTAGAGATCATTGACTATATAGATAGATGCCAGTTGCTTGTCAAGAATTCTCTTTTGTTCTTCAGAATACCCAAACTTTGCTGCCTTAGCTGGCAAATTAGCTCAGGCTTGCACTCATTATGTCTGCACCAAAAAAGAGAAGGAGAGAACTACCCAGATATCTATGGGATATCATCAAAGAGATGGGAGCAGGCTGAACACAGCAAGGACTATGAAACTTGGCCTATTTCTTGGTTTACCCATGCCTGGTCTATACTGGCCATATAATGCAGTTTCTAACTGCATTATTTGGCTGTGTATATGGGGCCTCAGTTCTCTCCCCACTGCTGAGTTGAGTGCAAAATCCCCCTTTCATAACAATTCAATATGCAGAAATTGAGGAAAGTTGAGGGCATAGGGTTTTGTTTTTTTGTTTTTTTTTATTTCTTTTTTGTCATGTCAGGAGCGACTTGAGAAACTGCAAGTCGCTTCTGGTGTGAGAGAATTGTCCGTCTGCAAGGACGTTGAGTGTAGGGGCCCCCGTGGCGCAGTGGGTTAAAGCACTGAGCTGCTGAGCTTGTTGATCGAAAGGTCGCAGGTTCGATTCCGGGGAGCGGCGTGAGCTTCCGCTGTCAGCCCTAGCTTCTGCCAACCTAGCAGTTTGAAAACATGCAAATGTGAGTAGATCAATAGGTACCGCTCCGGCGGGAAGGTAACAGCGCTCCATGCAGTCATGCCGGCCACATGACCTTGGAGGTGTCTACGGACAACGCTGGCTCTTCGGCTTAGAAATGGAGATGAGCACCACACCCCAGAGTCAGACATGACTGGACTTAATGTCAGGGGACTACCTTTACTTTTACCTTTTAAGAATGTTGCCCAGGGGACACCCGGATGATTTGATGTTTTATCATACTTGTGGGAGGCTTCTCTCATGTCCTCGTATGAGGAGCTGGAGTTGCTAGAGGGAGCTCATCCACCTTTCTCCAGATTCGAACCTGCGACATGTCGGTCTTCAATCCTGCCGGCACAGGGGTTTAACCCACTGTGCCACCGAGGGCTCCATAGGGCATAGGGTGAAATTAGGAGAAGGAGAAAGGAACCGGGATATTTTAAAGACAGGTGAAAAATCAGGACAACACAGAATCAATTTGGACAAGGAGGGTATGCAATACTATGAATGAATGAATGAATTTGTGGCTTTGTTTTGTGTGGATGGATAACTCCACTCCTTGTTGCTTTTTCCAATTGGACAGACATCGGAACACTTGCTTTTTCCCAGAGACAGCTGTATTGATTCAGAGGCATTTCTGTGACATGCAGGAAGCTTAAATGGCCTTGATTTGTGCCAAGCAGGCATTTGCAAGGGGAGGCTCAATTGCCATGTTTGGTTTTTAATCGAGTCCTGAACGGCCCTTTGATTCATATAATTTGCTAAGAGGCCTGTCAAAGAAAATCTGCTTTCTTCAATGGCAAGAACTTTGCTTTTCCCACCTGGCCGAAAGAATCAGAGCGCCTTCCTTCCAGCAGGCATATTTGCTCCTCATTAATTAGTAATCAGGGCAGAAGCCACACACTTTGAGATTTTAATACCTGCAGATGTAAATGACAATGGAGCCCCAAATCTCTCCACAGCGCTGGAGGGGTTTTCTTTCCTTTTGTTCGCTCTTTCTTCTTTTCTTTTTTTTCTTCTTCCTTCTTTCCTTTGTGCATTCTGTTTCTCCTTTCCCCTTGGATTCTGCAAAACTCAGAGGAGAAGGAAAACCTTGTGCTTTCATCCTTTTTTAAAAAACCTCTGGAGCCCAAAAAGAAACAAGAACAATAAAACCAGAATGATTTGTTTTCTAACCAGCTTGGTGCTAGTATACTTTTTGACACTGATCCACTGCCTGGTCTAATGTGTTCCACTGGCTGTCTGATTCTTCAGGAGTGGTGAAACGTGTTTAAATATTTCATGAAGATTTGTTTGTTTGTTTTGATGTGATGTCTTCCAATAAGAACCCAAATCACTCACTATAGCCTTGTTTGTCTACCTTGCCAGCTTGTTGTGAGGTACAAAGGGAATGACCCCATAGAATAGTATATCTCAACCTTCCTAATGCCATGACTCCTTAATGCTCCTCATGTTGTGGTGACCCCAACCATAAAATTATTTTTGTTGCTACTTCATAACAGTAATTTTGTTACTGTTATGAATCATAATGTAAATATCTGATATGCAGAATGTATTTTTTTTCACTGGACCAAATTTGGTACAAATACCCAATATGCTCAAATTTGAACACTGGTAAGGTTGGAGGGGGGGATTGACTTTGTCGTTTGAGAGTTGTAGTTGCTGGAATTTATAGTTCACCTACAATCAAAGAGCATTCTGAACTCCACCAATGATGAAATTGAACCAAACTTGGCACACAGAATTCCCATGACCAACAGAACATATTGGAAGTGTTTGGTGGGGATTGACCTTGGGTTTTGGAGTTGCAGTTCACCTACATGCAGAGAGCACAGTGGACTCAAACGTGGCACAGATACTCGATATGCCCAAATATGAACACTGGTGGAGTTTGGGGAAAAGAGATCATGACATTTGGGAGTTGTAGTTGTTGGACGTACAGTTCACTTACAATCAAAAGCATTCTGAACCTCACCAACAATAGAATTGGGCCAAGCTTACCACACAGAACTCCATGACCAACAGAAAATACTGTTTTTTCTGATGGTCTTTTGAGACCCTTCTGACACCCCTTGCAAACCCCCCCCTCCCCCCAGGGTTTTGACCCCCAGATTGAGAAACACTGCCATGGAGTTCCTTGGAAGTAGAAATAAAGTTAAAAGCAACAATAATAATATTCTTAGCTATCTCTCCCTCTGGATTGAAGGGAGGAATAATGGCCGATTAAACACATGGCATCATTTAAAACCAGTGGAGATTAAAATCAATCATGCGGTTGTTGTTTGCTTCCAAATCATTTCTGACTTATGTTGACCCTATTGCAGGTTTTTGTTGGAAAGAGTTGTTGTTGTTATGTTTATTGATACCCTTCTTTGTCTCTCCATAAGGAGATTCAAAACGGAATTGTAGTTCTACAAGGTCTTTAGCCTTTTCCACCAAAGAGTGCTGGTGCCTCACCAAATCACTGCTCCCAGGATGAATGAATTAATAAAACTTTATTTCTAGCCCACTCTATTTCCTTGAAGGGACTCAGGGCAGCTCACAACAAAACATACAATGGCAAACATTCAGTGACAACAGCAATACATAAACAAATCCATAAACAAATCAAGAACAACTCAGTAAATTATAAACCAACATAAATGAACAAGACGTTAAATGAGCCCACATAATTACCAACATATTAAATCCTTAAAATATAATTTCAAATCTAAAATTAGGCTAAAATTGTTGAGGGAGAGATGAAAAACAACAGGTTAACAGGGTGGATGCTAGCAGCTAGGTAAAGTGCAAATAGATGTTCTTAATCCTCCTCCTCTCCATAAGCTAAATTGCATAAATGTGTTTTTAATAGCTTTTTGAAGGAGAGGAGGGAGGAGTCCATTTTTAACTCTTTTGGGAGGGAGTTTCAGAGCTTGGTAGTGAATACAAAGAGGGGGCCCTCTCTCTCTCCATATCTCTGAGCGATGGCAGTTAAGGTGGTGTCAAACTGCATTCATTCTACAGTGTAGATGCACTCTTCTACATCTGAGGAAGTAGGCTTAGTCTGTGAACTTTTATGCTACCAACTTCTTTTTTCTTAGTTTCTAAGGTACTACAAGACCCTTTTGCAGTCCTTTAATTGTCCTTCAAATAGATGCATGGGCCACCTTGGCCTGTGAACTCCATCATTAAGTTGAAATTTGGAAGCTGCTCTACCAGGTCTATATCTAGCCAGTAGCCACCATGGTGTCTCCCAAATTAAACAGCATTTATAGCACTCACTGACTTAAAGAGACTATCCACGAAGATCATTTGGAATATTTCTTATGAGTTATCATTGTTCCCATGCTGGGAGAAAGGTCAGACAGATATTAAATTATTAAACAAACAAACCTGCATTGATTCTCTGATTAACTTTCTCTGACTCTAGATCAGCTGTTTGGCTCACAGATGCCATCTTGAAACCAGTGGCAGTGCAAAATGGTGACTTCACTCCCTAGTTCCATGTTAGTTGGACAGTCAGTTCATATTAGGGGTGCATCTATGCTGTGGAATGAATGCAGCTTGACAGTACTTTAACTGCCATGACTCAATGCTATGAAATCACAGGAACTGTAATTTTACAAGGTTCTTAGCCTTTTCTAACAAAGATTACTGGTATCTTACCAAACTATAATTCCCATAATTCCATAGCATTGAGACAGGACAGTTAAAGTGGTGACAAACTGCATCAATTTTATAATGTAAATCAGTGGTTCCCAACCTTTGGGCCTCCAGATTTTTGGACTTTATCTCTCACAGTTCCTAACAGCTGGTAAGCTGGCTGGGATTTCTGGGAGGTGAAATCCAAAACATTTGGAGGCCCAAAGGGCAACTGGTGGAGATACACACCAGATTATGGTTGATCTCTAAAGCTGCTATCCAAGGTACTGAACCTATATTAGAGAAGAGTGTCCTGTCACATTGCACAGTTATGGTGCTCTGATGCCACTTTATGGTGCTCTGATGCCATAGTTGAGTCCTAATTTTGGGACAAAGATGGGTTATAAGTATTGTTATTCTTATAAGTTGTGCATCCTTTGTCTGGACTTCCAAAACACTCAAAAATCCGAAATGGATAGCTGAGACAGTGACCCTGTTGCTTTCAGGTGGTTCAATAAACACAAACTTTGCTTTTAAACACATAATGAATAAAATACTGTATAAAATTACTTCCAGGCTATACGTATAAAGAATATATGAAACATACTTGGACTTAAGTCTCACTTCCAAGATATCTTATTTGGTAAGAATTCGTAAATCCCAATAAATCTGAAATCCAACATGCATTTGATCTACCTACATCATCATGATCATCATTCCATCCTACGGAATCCTGGAATTTGTAGTTTAGGAAGTAGTATTTCTAATTATCAGCCAGAGAACTCTAGTGTCTTCTTGTCAAATGTCAAATCCCAGGAATCTGTAGGATGCATACATAGAGTTAAGGTGGAATCATAGTACTTTTGAGTGGAAGGAACCAAGGTTCAGCAGATTGATAGTTGTCTAAAGTTTAGATTACCAACTGAAGTGGATTCATGCCTCCCTTGAGACAGAAGTCCCCTGTATCCTGATGCTAGGAAGTTGCCTTCTTCTTGTTAAATCAATTAAGGAGGAGGTAGCAAGCTTGTTTTCTACTGCCCTGGAGACTAGGACAAGGAACAATGGCTTCAAACTACAGGAAAGGAGATTCCACCTGAACATTAGGATGAACGCCCTGGCTGTGAGAGCTGTTCAGCAGTGGAACTCTCTGGCCAGGAGAGTTCTCCACTTCTTCGGAGGTTTTTAAGTAAAGGCTGGATGGGCATCTGTCAGGGGTGCATTGTATGCGATTTTCCTGCTTCTTGGAAGGGGGTTGAACTGGATGGCCCAGGAGGTCTCTTCCAACTCTAGGATTCTAGGATCCTATAATTCTAATTAAATTGGCAAATACCAAGTTGAAAACATGCTACTGTTTTGAACTACTAATATATAGTTCCATCCCTAATGTTGATTCTGTGTATATTGTATTTGCCATTCGAACACTTAATTGTTCTTAATGTTATTTGAAAATGTATTACATTTTAATGATTTTCCTCCTTTTATGAGCTGCATATAGACTTGGGGCAGGTGACAGGGTGGGATAAAAGTCATGCAACTAAAACATTGCCTTTTTTGAATTTGCCATTTGTTTGTTTTTCAATCCATTAGTCAGAGCTTAAATTATATCAGTGAATGTGAGTATAAGGGTCAATTATTTACACTTACAAAAAGAGTTAACTACTTTTATATAAATGAAAACACGTGTTTTCTAAAAATGTATTCGGAGACGAAATGTGTGAGGGCAAAGGGGGGAAAATAACTTTTTAATCCTTCTGTAAAGTTGCAAAAAAAAAAACCTAGTATGCAATCTGTCCTTGTCACACCTGAATCTGAGGCTGCCTGAATTAATTAGCAACTTTTTTCACTGGGTGTTAGTGCTAACATATGGCATGCAATTACTCCTTCTAGTTCAGCACTTAGTTTCTTCCACAATTTCAAACCCTTTTCTGCAAGTCTGCTGAAAGACAGGAAATGGTTGAAAGGCATTTTTACTGTGTCAGAATAGAATCCTAGAGTTGGAAGAGAACCCAAGGGCCACCGGTCTGTACAGTTGGAATGTGTCCAGATATTTGACCAAAAAAGAGATCCCACCTGAATATTAGGAACATCCTTAGAATCATAGAATCATGGAAGAGACTACAAGGACCATCCAGTCCAACCTCCGTCCATGCAGGAATATATGATTAAGGCACTCCTGACAGATGATCATCCAGGCTGGTTTAAAAACTAATGGAGAAGGAGACTCCACTCCACCCCACTCCCAGGCAATGTATTCCATTCTTACTCTCAGGAATGTGGTGGAGTCCCCTTCTCTGGAGGTTTTTAAGAGAGGCTAGATGGCCATCTGTCAGGAGACGTGGTGGTGCAATGGGTTAAAACCCTCGTGCCAGCTGGACTGTTGACCTGAAGGTTGGATTGCTGACCTGAAGTTTACCAGTTCAATTCTGTGAGATGGGGTGAGCTCCTATCTATAAACCCCAGCTTGCAAGGACATGAGAGAAGCCTCCCATCTGGGCATCCTCTGGGCAACATCTCTGTAAATGGCCAATTCTCTCACACCAGAAGCAACTTGCAACCAGAGGTGGCCCTAGGTAATTTTCAATGGTAAACAAACAGTATTTTGCCGCCCCCCGCCCCCCAACCAATCACTGATATATATTTTCTGTTCGTCGTGGGAGTTCTGTGTGCCATATTTGGTTCAATTCCATCATTGGTGGAGTTCAGAATGCTCTTTGATTGTAGGTGAACTATACATCCCAGTAACTACAACTCGCATATGTCAAGGTCTATTTTCCCCCAAGAGCGCCCCTGGGCAAAATCAACTATACTGGAAATGCTTACTTTGCATAATGGGTTGAGCCGTCCCTGCTTGCAGCATGTTCCCAACTCACTTCTAACATGATAAATAAAATCTGTCAGGAGTACTTTGGTTGTGTATTCCTGAATGGCAGATGGGGGTTAGACTGGATGGCCTTTGTATCTTCCAGCTCTATGATGCTATAAGCAGCCAAAGCTGGGTTAGTGAAAGATAAGCTGAGCGCATAGGAAAACTGCTTTCAAAACCATGAAACTACTGTTTGTGGTGAAAGAGAACCTTCCCCATCTGAAGTTTCCATTCTTCAAATTGGATTGCTAGCTGTCCTTGGTGTTTCCTGCTGTTAAGAGCAGAGCTTGGTGGATTCCATTACCTTTGCTTACTGATATTATTTGCTTGCTGCCAATTACTACCAGTTGCTTCTAGAGATTGGAAAAGCAATGTTTGCCAATCAGGGAGCCGATCTGTACGGTTACGTATCATTTTGATGTTGTTTTGTTTTATCTCCGAGTCAGTTCTCTGGATGTTTAATTTAGTATAAAATCAGCCTCCAGCTGAAAACCTGTTAAATCGTTTTAGCTAATTTGCCCTATTTATCAGTTTACCAGCCAAACTTGAACAAACCAATAGGGAATCTGTCATCAGTAGTTTGGAAAATTAAAAACAAAGCTGTTGTTGTTGTTGTCGTCATCATCATCGTCATTTTCATTGGGCTGCGAAGTGAAATCCTAGAGTAACAAATAATTATTCTTTGGAGGGGGGTTAGATTTTTGCTGCCTAAGATTACTAGGGTTTTGCATAGAAAACAAATCTTGCACATACCCACAAACAAATATATAAACAAGCACATGGCTGTGTATTCTTGAAGGCTTTCATGGCCGGAATCACTGGGTTGTTGTAGGTTTTTTCGGGCTATATGGCCATGGTCTAGAGGCATTCTCTCCTGACGTTTCGCCTGCATCTATGGCAAGCATCCTCACTACCTCTGAGGATGCTTGCCATAGATGCAGGCGAAACGTCAGGAGAGAATGCCTCTAGACCACGGCCATATAGCCCGAAAAAACCTACAACAACCAAGCACATGGCTGTCTAGAAAAAGTGGCTGATATTCTATACAGTAGTGAAGTTGCAGATCCATAACCTAGAGTTACAGAGCCATAAATGCTTCACCATTGCTAATCTTATGGAGTCAAAATTATGGCACTGTTGCCATGGTTGTGAATGTCCTCCCTAATTTACTTTAAAATGTGACAGCTTTCTGGAGAGATGAAAATCTGTTCTTCTGGTGATGGGGATGCAGCAGGATGATATTTCCAGACCCTTCCTAACAGCAATCAGAACCAGGACCCCAATGCAATTCTTGGTTGCAGAGACATAGAAATGTCCTCCTGCCGCCCCCCAATTGCCAGCAGTACAAAACTCCATCTTTCAGAGCAGCCTTGCAAAGTAGTTGGCAAAGTTGTGTCAGGAGGCACCATTGATTATATTTATTGTGCACCAAACATAGCAAAACAATCTGTGTGTATTTCTACACAGAGTAATTTCCTGGAACACTTTGGGATATGCAAATACCAGAGGATGATATGCAGAGATATTTGTTTTTGTTTTTTCCTGCAGCATGGAGAAAACTGTGGAAATCATTTGTAATAAGACTGAGGAAGCATCTTCACTGTAGAATTAGTGCAGTTTGATACATTTTTAACTGCCATGGGTCAGCGCTATGGAATCATTTGAGTTTTAGGTATAGCCTTCTCTATCAAATTGCTGTTGTGTCTCACCAAATTACAACTCCCAGAACTGCATTGACCCATGGCAGTAAAAATGGTGTCAAACACCTTGTGATTTGGATCTATAGCTTTTTTTTGGTCGTCTCAGGAGCGTCTTGAGAAACTGCAAATCGTTTCTGGTGTGAGAGAATTGGTCATCTGCAAGGACGTTGGCCAGGGGATGCCCCAATGTTTAGATATTTTATCATCCTTGGGGGAGATTTCTCTCGTGTCCCCGCATGAGGAGCTGGAGCTGACAGAGGGAGCTCATCCACTCTCTCCCCGGATTCGAACTTCGACCTGTCGGTCTTCAGTTCTGCCGGCACAGTGTGCCACCAGGGGCTTCAACATCTATAGCTCTGAAAGAACTATATAACATCCTCAAATGTACAGATATATCATTAAGCAACACAGTTGGAATCATTCATGCTATAGTATTTCCAGTTTCTATGTATGGTCATAAAAGCTGGACAGTGAAGCAAGCTAACAGGAAGAAAATCAACATACTCAAAATGTGGTACTAGTTCTGCAGATACTTCAGACTTCCAAAAAGATATACTGTATACCATTACAGCCAATACGTCTTGAACTCTCATTAGAAATCAAGACGATTAAACTGAAGCTGTCATACATTGGACACTTCGCGAAATTACATAATCATTGCAAAAGAAGGTAGTACTCAGCCATCAAAGTAGAAGGCAGTAGAAAAAACTGGGAGAAGAAACACAAGAAAGCTGGATTGATTCAGTCAGAGAAGTCACAATCCTTCAAGATCTAAGCAGAATATGAGTAGGGCTCTTGGAAATCTCTTAGAAGTCCACTATAAGCCAAAGTCAAAAACAAAGAGGAACAACAATGTACACAGATCTAATATTTCAATATTAATATCACTGCATTATGTAGATATCTTTTGTTGTATGTATTGTCGAAGGCTTCATAGCTGGAATCACTGGCTTGTTGTAGGTTTTTTGAGCTATAAGGCCATTGTTTCTGGAAGCATTCTTTCCTGACATTTCGCCTGATGATGCTTGCCATAGATGCAGGCAAAACGTCAGGAGAGCATGCTTCTAGAACATGGCCATATAACCCGAAAAACTACAACAACCCAATCATTTGTTGTGTTTCCCCATCCGCCCGTCATGTCATTAGCTGTTATTGGAGAGAAAATGTGCAGCAAGGTAACAAGAGGACATGGAAGTTCTGGTAATCATCACAGAGGTGTACGCTTCTGGTGCCTCCCAAATGCACACACTTCAGTTTTTTTGTGGCTGTTACTGAATCTGGGACTTCAAATTATTTAAAGCCCAGCCTGAAAGTCCAAAACTGCTTTTTCTGATACACAATTCCCTCTGAAACAAAGGCAAGCTGAGCACAATATGAAATTTGGGACATTTGGTTAGGGAGAAGCTCCTAGTGGACCATATGGCACATAAGGTTCATTTTCAGTAGCAACAAAAACCTGGATTTGTTTTTGTTTTTGCGTTAGCTAGTATAAAATAGCAAACTGCTTTTGCTAGCCATGCATGAAGAAGGCAAGCAAAATTTTCCAGACAGATGGCAGTCCTGGGATCAATAATGAGCCAAGTTTGACAATCACCCTTACCCTGCCTTGCATACATACAAATGGTGAGGTCACTCTAGAGGTGCTAAAGGTATCGAAGCAGTAAGACTGAACTGTGTGTCTCTGTGTTGAGTCTATGTCATTACTATTGCCAGACTATATGTCATCCAGGGTGGGGTAAAGGTAAGAAGGCTGAGGGAATGTTTTCACTTTTTTCCGCTTCTCAGCCCCCAAGGCCCAGTGGAACGAGAACAAAAGGACTCCTTCATTACTAAAATAATTTGCACAATAATAGAAATAAATAACTGCATGGCAGATTCTCTGGAGTAACCATTTCTATGTGCTTCCCTACCATCTCTGGCTGTGTGCTCATTAACAGTGAATTGAATTTGCATGCCATTTCCAGAGCCAAGGAAGGAGCATGGTATCTTATGTATAATAATAAGAACTCAAGGTTTATTGTAGGAAGAGAGGCACCAACTGGTATCCTTTGAAAAGAGCTAGCATGATGTGTAGGACCAATTCTGAATGTCCCTTATGTCACGCCTGTCCCCTTGCATTCAAGACCACTTTTCCCCTAGTCTTCATGTGATGTCAAAGGAAGAAGAACATGACTAGACCTGTGATTCTCAGGCATTCTACTCCAAGGAATGCTTTTTACAACAACCTATTTGCTGGGAAATCACATCAGGTTATTGCTCCAGGGTTGAACAAACCGTTGTTACTGGGTTTCAGTTTCCATCAGCCTCAGTCATCATAGTGATTAGACATGGATGGTGGGGTCTACAGTCCAATTATCTCTGAAGGTCCATAGTTCTCAAGAGTTTGTGGGAACTCCCATGCTTTAGTTTGTTGACCAGTCATTGTCCAAGGATGGTGAGATCTTCAGTTCAACTACTGTAAGACCCCTGTATCTGTGGGGTTAGTTAAATCTGTGGAACTGACCACTCGCTATAAAATTATCTGATTTCCAATCTCGGCATAACTTAGAGTTATGCTGAAGGACCCAGAGATTCCTCAAAAGATATCCTGTCTAGGACCATGCTGGCTCCTCCGGTGTAACTCACCTAGAAATCACCTAGAGGACCTAGAAAACACCTAGAGATGCATTTTCCCTGTGTGTGGATAAGTGAAACCATGGATATGGGTTCTGCAGATATGGAGGTCTTACTGCACATCTCTAAGTCCGCACATTGCTCAACCACCTTGGTGAAGATTGTGGGATGGTCCAGGGGCAAGTATGCCATTCATTGACCAGGTCTACCCAGTCTCACAGTTCTGCTCTCCACTGGCCATTTATCAGCCAATGGAGAACAGAGGAGCAATGTAAAACTACTTATTCTCAGTCTTGGGGCTGCTACAAGGACCTATTGCATACTAATACAGATTAACACATCTCTGTCTTTTATTTCTACTAGCTTGTTTCCTACACTGGAATTCCATAATGTTTGTGTGTATGTCTTCAAATTGCCTGTCAGCTTATAATGACCGCATGAATTTCACAGTGATATTTTAGGGAAATGCAAAAATACAAAATGAGGGACACAAGAGCAGTATGTGTGAAAAATATCTTGGAGTCCTTGTGGACAAAAAGTTAAACATGAGCCAACAATGTGATACGGCGGCAAAAAAAGCCAATGGGATATTGGCCTGCATCAATAGGAATATAGTGTCTAGATCCAGGGAAGTCATGCTCCCCCTCTATTCTGCCTTTGTTAGACCACACCTGGAATATTGTGTCCAATTCTGGGCACCACAATTGAAGAGAGATATTGACAAGCTGGAATGTGTCCAGAGGAGAGCGACTAAAATGATCAAGGGTCTGGAGAACAAGCCCTGGGTATGTTTAGCCTGAAGAAAAGAAGGCTGAGAGGAGACATGTAAGCCATGTATAAATATGTGAGGGGAAGTCCTAGGGAGGAGGAAACGAACTTGTTTTCTGCTTCCCTGGAGACTAAGACGTGGAACAATGGCTTCAAACTACAGGAAAGGAGATTCCACCGGATGGCCCATGAGGTCTCTTCCAATGATTCTATGATTCTAGACCACAAATACTCAGAGGTGTTGCCACTTCCTTCCTTAAAAATACAGAACTTACAGTTCTGTAGGCTTTCAGAACATGGTATGCATTGGCAGACTTCCAGCCAAGTATTAACCAGGTCTGGCCCTGCTTAGTTTCCAAGATCAGACAGGACCTGGTGCCTTCAGGGTAGTTAGGAAATAAATGAATAAATAAATTCAGAGGCATGGTTTTATCAGATTCCAATGTGTCCTCTGCAGTAGCAAATAAACAACAAAGAGTGCTATTACACAGACATACAGTGTAGCATGAGGTATTGTAGACTGGAGCTTAATTCAATCTGGTGCACATACTGGTTTCCTAACTTACTAGGTGTATATACACAGATGAGTTCAAAGATACAGACTGAGCAAGGGGTGCAAGACAATACATGAAATAACAGCAACTGTGTCACATTTCTGACTGGTGCACAAATGAATAAAAGACCCCATCAGGTTCAGCTTGACCTGCACCCAGCTGGTGGTAAATTAGCATTGCAAGATAACATGAACGTATCAAGTGGAACAATTAACTTTCTGCGGTGCGCAGGCTGTTCCCCCAGTGTTTGTCGAGTCCAAACTCTACACAGTATCATAGTTGCGAGCAAATTCTTCTAACCCCCATTTCTAGCCATTTCCAGGCACTGTAGCTTTAAAGCGTCTGAACGTGAGCTTGCTTAAACTCAATCCGATGAATGCGGCGGCTGACTTGACCTACTTTGTGTGTGCCTATACAGTAAAGGGAATCATCTAGCAGTAACTTGAAGCCACCCCCTTTTTTAAAAAAAATGTTTGCAAGCCCAACATTACAAGTCCACTGTGGATTTGGTTCCCCCAAAGTAATCTTATAAACGCCTTTCCTTGATGGGCTGCCCTAGAAGGGAAATTCTCACTAGCTGCCTCTGCTTCGAGTGTGAATTGCTATATTATTGTAGGTAAATAAAAAGGGAATTCTGTGTTAATATTCTTCCATAGGAGCTATTGGTGCCATTTGTTTTGTGAGCTCTGTTCGCTGCAGACAGTTGAAATTGGCTTTAGGGTAGTGCCATGTCTTGTAAGCCTTCATTCAGTAGGTTTTCTCCATTCACCCATTTCACTTCACATAGTTTGTCTCGGTGTCTGCTCTCATTTCTCTTTCACATATTAGCAGCTGGGATGGATGGGATTTTATCTAAATTAGAATCTACAGACACTGCCTATTTCAGTTCACCAACACTGATTCTTGCTTATCTGGGTTCCCCCCTCCCCAACTTCTAAAGATAGTAAAATTGGGGGAAGCATTGGCAGGGACAAAGCAAAATCTTCCGATCTTTGTGTTACTCAGACAGCCAACATCTCTAGAAGGAATGGGGAAGGATATTGGGAGAGACAAATTAAGGAGCAACCTCAAGGCATGAGAAAGGCAGGCTTATTCAAAGCGATGGGGAAGGTGTATGTATGCAGTGTTTTCCCTAGTACTTGCCATCAGTTACAATGCCATCGTTGCAAGATTGATGCTCGGTTTGATGTGGTAATGAAGCATTGATCACAGATGTGGGGGGAAGAGGGGGGTTGAGAAAGGGAGTGTAAGAGAGAGAGAAAAGAGAGAGAGATGAGCTACCCTTTGCTCATTCATTATTTTTTATCTCCTAGCCGTGGAAGACAGAAAATTGTTCATAGGCATGGTTTCGAAGAAGTGTAATGAGAACGATATCAGGGTGATGTTTTCTCCGTTTGGCCAGATAGAAGAATGCCGAATCCTCCGGGGACCAGATGGGCTGAGCAGAGGTGAGTGGAGCAGTCTATTAAACCCTCTTCTTTTTAAGTGCTAATTGGAGCTGGGAGATGCAGCCGGGCAGGGAAGGAGGGGAACCGAGCACCGAGCCACGGTTGGCAGCTACAGGCTGTGCTTGAAGACATGCCACGTGACAGGCATAACCCTGTTCATACACGCACACACACACACATGAAAATAGCACCTTTTAATTTAAGAGGTTTTCTATATCAATGTAATAATTAATGTCCACTGGGTCCTTTCTCTCATAGTTCACAGGCTCTGGCACGAGGCAATATGTGTTGCGATACATTGCACCCCTTGTGAAATGTTTGTAAATATTGTCCATTTAGTTCTCCAAATTTTGCTCTGTAAGAGTGTATAGCAACTAATTACTGTATGTACTCATGTATAAGTCTATAGAGATTTTTAGTTTTTAAAATCAACCCAAAAAGCCTCTTATCACACAAGGATTCTGAGAATAGGAGCAAAGGGCACTAGCATTTCCTCTCTCTGCAGAATAACCCTCAACTAAACCATGAGTCCTATCAAAATCCATAATTTTGGCCCCCAAACCCCCTCCTGACTTGTACACGAGGTCAACTTAAACAGAAGAATATAGGGTAGTAGTTACACTGTAGAGAATATGACGGCACATTTAGGCACAATTGAATTTTCTCCTTCTTCCATTCAATGCTGATATTTCAGCAGCAAGCTTCACAAAAGCACTTCTTCATCTGCATGGTCACTCTTGAGTTTTGGTTCTTGATGACACTGCAGTATAATAGAATATTCTGAGCAGGCCTTTATATTTCCCAACTGGATAATGTTTTCTGCTGATTTTCAGTGAACTTATTGAGGGCCAAGATCCTCCATCACTGACTTAGTTATGAATGTGTAACTAAGTATCACAGTGGTTCTCAACCTGGGGTCCCCAGATGTTTTTTGGCCTACAACTCCCAGAAATCCCAGCCAGTTTACCAGCTGTTAGGGTTTCTGGGAGTTGAAGGCCAAAAACATCGGGGGACCCCCAGGTTGAGAACCACTGAAGTATCATCTCCTGACCTGACCTAACAAACCTACTTTGACAGCCAGCAGCTACACTGAGCCATGGAGGTTTGTTCTGGCTCAGGTACAGAAGGAGGACAATTTCAGCTTCTCTTGCCAGCATTCTCTGGTATGATGGAAATTTGCAATGGGGTCCAATTCTGATTGTCACTCCAGAGATGGCTGATGGGAAGGAGCTGGAAAAGGTCCTGCTGAGCCCTGATCACCAGCAGAAAAGTACTCCATTTCTTGGAGCAGCTCCCTGGAGTTTAAGGTGGAATATGGGGAACATTTACATTTGTGGCAATATAGCCACAACCATGAAAACATGGTATAATTGAATATGGAACTGTGACAGATCCATAACTCTAGGTTAAAAGGCCAGTTTTGATTTTTTAAAAACAAAAAACAAAAAGATTTTTTAATTGCTAATTGACTTGTTCATATTACTTATGCTTTTGCCGGAGCCCCCGGTGGCACAGTGGGTTAAACCCCTGTGCCAGAAGGACTGAAGACCGACAGGTCGCAGGTTCGAATCCAGGGAGAGGCGGATGAGCTCCCTCTATCAGCTCCAGCTCCTCATGCAGGGACATGAGGGAAGCCTCCCACAAGGATGATAAAAGATCAAATCATCCGGGCGTCCCCTGAGCAACATCCTTGCAGACGGCCAATTCTCTCACACCAGAAGCGACTGGTGAGCAACCGGAGCCCCCGGTGGCGCAGTGGGTTAAACCCCTGTGCCGGCAGGACTGAAGACCGACAGGTCGCAGGTTCGAATCCGGGGAGAGGTGGATGAGCTCCCTCTATCAGCTCCAGCTCCTCAAGCGGGGACATGAGAGAAGCCTCCCACAAGGATGATAAAACATCAAATCATCCAGGCGTCCCCTGGGAAACATCCTTGCAGACGGCCAATTCTCTCACACCAGAAGCGACTTGCAGTTTCTCAGGTCACTCCTGAGACGACAAAAAAATGCTTTTGCTCTTTAAAAATATCCCTCAAATTCCTCCAAAAAGCAATAAGTAAAGGTAATAAGTGCTATTAGTCCCATAGGGTATATACAGTCATGCAACACCATTACAAACACACACGTCTATTATTTGCTTTCAAAACGAACAGCTTTGTCCCCTCACTAGCATAAAAAGTAATACACAACAGATAACACCATGACTTGTAATGCAGTATTCCCAAGCTCTATAGATTTGTAGCATGGCATAAATATTTATCAGTTGGTCACTGTTAAAAGGAATTTTGGGTAGAACAAGTATGTCCCTACTGCATATTTTTAAATGTAATGCATGCAAGGTAAGATATAATAGTGTACAATTCAGGGGGAAATTGGCAACAATAAAAATGGTACAACAGCAGTGTGATATATGGCTATTGTTGGGCATGAATGAAAAAATAACACAATCTGGTGTATATCTGCTTAGGCACAAGTCCCATTGAGTTCACTGAAGCTTATGTATAGGACTGTATATCAATCCCATGTGTTCAACTATGTAGTCTTTCCTATCTGGGAAATAGTTCCTGTAAATATGTATATACTCCTATATATTATAGTTATTGTGATTGTTGACATTTACGGATGTTAAGAATGCATGAAGGATATCCTGACATTTATTGATTAATGTTGGCATCTAGTCCATTAATTACACACCTAGTGCTACAAAGGGATTTATCCTGATTTCAAAAGCTTTCTGCAAACAGTGAGTTGAGACATTTATGAAAAGCTATGAGGTAGACACAGGCAGGAAGGAAAATGAACTAGGAGAACATGAGATATGTCTTCTTTGTTTTTGTGCTGGTCCCATTCACTGATGGCTTCAGCAGCAGTATCCATCCTCATCCCACCAGCCTGGAAAGAAGATCCCTTGCCTTGTTTACATACAAAGGAGATTTAACACGCCATATATCTAAATCCTGAAATAATCAAGTCCACATGTCAAAATTATGTGTCGGGCAAAATTAAGAATGACTCCTCTATCTTTAATGGTTGTGTAAAACAGATTTTTTGTAGGTTTTATGAGAAGCAGCACCTGCTGACATTCCCTCCTCTATACAACCATTAATGGTTGAGGACCACTCTCTAGTTTTCAGACTGATTTTTTCTCTCTAACGGGACTGTATATCCCATAATACAATTATTGCATTTGAATGGTGGAAATCCAACATATCTGAAAAATATCAGGTTGAGAAATTATGTGCCAAAGTATGTGCTTTCATCTCATAACTTGTTGAGTCAAGCATTGTTTTTGAGCGACCTCTTCATTTCTTTTCCCTGAACCAACGTATACTCTTTCATTCACCCTTTATTAGTTAGTGTTAGAGTATTACTGGAATGGCTATTCAAAAATATTTGAGAAACCCTAAAAAGAAAAACTTTTGTAAGATTCTTCACAGTTTGGAACTTATCCTACACAACATTTGTATTTATTTATTTATTTACTTACTTCACTTCACTTGTATACTGCTCTTCTCAGCCAACGGCGACTCAGAGTGGTTAACAACCAGTATCAACAATACAGTACAAAATCATTAGTCATTTAAAACAGTAATATCAATTAATTAACATCAGGACATCAATACAACAATACAGGAAAACAACAATCCATCACGTCTCATCAATAGAATCAGCATCCGATCTCGTTGTCCATTAATCCATATTCCAGTAATCAATCAATTGCACTGCTTAGTTGAAAGCCTGTTCGAAGAGCCAGGTCTTCACTCTCTTCCTGAATGCCAATAAGGAGGGGGCCGATCTAATGTCTGTAGGAAGGGCGTTCCACAGCCGGGGGGCCACTACTGAGAAGGCCCTGTCTCTCGTCCCCACCAGGCATGCTTGTGAAGCCGGCGGGACCGAGAGCAGGGCCTCCCCAGACGATCTTAACGTCCTAACTGGTTCATAGGAGGAGATGTGTTCGGACAGATAGGTCGGGCCAGAACCATTTAGGGCTTTAAAGGCTAAAGCCAGCACTTTGAATTGTGCCCGGTAGCAAATTGGCAGCCAGTGGAGCTGGCGCAACAGAGGAGTTGTATGCTCCCTGAGTGCCGCTCCGGTTAGCATCCTGGCTGCCGATCGTACACAGTTTTGACTATAACAACAGCCTTTTATGTGTAGATAACAGCATTTTCTGCATGGAAAATAATATTTAAACACAGAAATATATGTTCTTGTGCATAAAATGTTGTTTTATGTGCAAAAAAATTAAAATTCATTTTGCTTAAAATTCACACAGGGTAGATATTTACGAAAACAGCTTTTCTGCACAGAAAACTGAAAAAAATTTGCATAGTACCAGCATCTACGTTGATACATTAATATTTTTGCAATGAAATGCTATTTTCTATGCAAAGAATTCTGTTTCCTGCCCAAAAAGTGTTGTTTTCTTTACAAAATAGCCACATACAAATTTTTGCACAGAATAAGCAGAATTGCTAAACAAGTGGGTTTTTTCAGACTTTCTCACAGTTGGAGGAAAATAGCTGAACTCACTGCAACCTTCAAGAAGAATTTAATGAAGAACTGCATCCCTGATAATGCATTCATTTCAAGTAGGCAACACTGATCCACTGCAAGTGTAGCAATAAATGGCTGCCTATAAAGATCAGTCAGTGAATCAGCAGTGCAGAATTCTTGATCAGAAATAATTTGAGTGGCTGATAAAAATGCAGACTATTTTCTGAACAACTGACCCAACACAATATTTCTGTCTCTCTACTGTCAAGGAAGACGCATATTTTGTAAAGATTGGTGGTAGAGCACATGTTTTGTATCCAGAAGCCAAGGAGACCAAGTCCAGTCCTGTTTAAATGATCAAATATCCAACAATCCCACTCATCTCTGAATCTCCCTAAACTTAATAAATGTTTGAACCTCTTGTCCTTGTAGTGTGGTACTAATTAAATAAAGAAATGTTTCTATTCAATCAAATTGCTGCTTAATGTATTGTCGAAGGCTTTCATGGCCGGAATCACTGGGTTGTTGTAGGTTTTTTGGGCTATATGGCCATGGTCTAGAGGCATTCTCTCCTGACGTTTCACCTGCATCTATGGCAAGCATCCTCAGAGGTAGTGAGGTCTGTTGGAACTAGGAAAAAGGGTTTATATATGTGTGGAATGACCAGGGTGAGACAAAGGACTCTTGTCTGCTGGAGCTAGGTGTGAATGTTTCAACTGACCACCTTGATTAGCATATAATGGCCTGACAGTGCCTGAGGCAAACTTTTAGATTAGGGTTGTTGTAGGTTTTTTCGGGCTATATGGCCATGGTCTAGAGGCATTCTCTCCTGACATTTCGCCTGCATCTATGGCAAGCATCCTCAGAGGTAGTGAGGTCTATTGGAACTAGGAAAAAGGGGTTATATATCTGTGGAATGACCAGGGTGAGACAAAGGAATCTTGTCTGCTGGAACTAGGAAAGTTTACAAAATTGCTGCTTGTTTCACCTAACAAATTTGAAATATTTTGTAACAAAGTTTCAGGAAGGAATTATTAAACTTATATTTATGTATATCCCACTTTCCTTTCTTAAATGAGACTCAAAGCAGAACTATCCCCTTTCCTAACATAAGATAAATGAATTTATTAAAAATGAATCAGCAATCATATACCCAATCACCTGAGAGCCAATCCCATTGAACTGAATGGAACTCATTCTAGGGCAGCCATTTAGCATAGTAGGTTAATCACCAGTTGCAGCTGCAGTAAATCTGGCCAACTGAAATGGTGACAGTTTGAAACCAGGTCAGGGTGAAATCCTGACCTTTAGCCCAGCTCCCCACCCATCTAGGGGATCGAAAACAGCAATATGAGTAGATAAATAGGAAATGCATTAAAGCAGGGGAGGTATTTTAGGCAAGGCATTTCAATCAGAAAAAGAAGGAAAGTTTACGAACAAAGAAAGCTCTTCAGAGAGGAGATGGAGCGACAGCACCCTCTGTGGCCAGAACCGAGCACAGCCTCAGAAAGATGAGAAAGCCTATATATATATACCTCTATCTGTTATCTTTCTTGTCATTGTATAATCAGCATTTATTTATTTATTTATTTTATTTACTTCGGGCATCCTTACAACCTCTGAGGATGCTTGCCATAGATACAGGTGAAACGTCAGGAGAGAATGCTTCTAGAACATGGCCATATAGCCCAAAAACCTACAAAAACCCAGTGATCCAAGCCATGGAAGCCTTCGACAATATGTTTGCTTTGTTCTTAGACCCACTGATTTGTTTTTGTGTCAGTTTAAAACAATTGAAAACATATTCAAACTGAGTTGCTGTGAGTTTTTCAGAATCTCTGAAGATGCCAGTCACACATGCAGGCGAAATGTCAGGAGATAATGCTACTGGAACATGACCATATAGCCCAAAAAAACTCACAGCAACGCATTGATTCCTTTATGAAAACCTTGAAAACCTTCAACAACAGACTAAAACAATGGCACCACCCCAACCAGTTTAAATAGAAAGAGCTTAGACTGATGAAAGGAGAGTAGAGGAGGGGCAAAGAAACCTCCCTCGACCAATAGGTCCAAAGCCAATAAGAAAGCGCTCTCGTAGGGGTTCATAAGCCATGCCTGCAAAGATAGTGGGACTTATAGAAAGCCCATCCCTGAAAATCAAAATACTCAGTTTGACACATAATAGGACAGTATGGTCTTTCAGATAGCCTAAAGCCATGTTGCAAAGATGAAAAAAGGAAGCGAGTGAAGCAACACAGCAGGTATGGTGCTTGTGGTCCAGGCAGTGGGCCAAGGTCTTAACCAGAAATAAAACAGACTAATTAATTGATGTTCAAGTTGTACTTGCCTCTTGAACAATAGGTAGGCAAGAGTAGTTAACAAGCTTAGGGGAAATCAGAATACAATCAGACAGAACTCTCCAACAATGGGACTTGCTCACAAGGCTGGACTGAAAAGAAGTTTCCTAGAGGCAGACCAGGATGAGCTTTTTGTTTTTGCTGTACTCTCTCCTGCCAATCTCTTCTAAATTTGATCAAGGAATGTGTCAAAGATCAATGTCTTGATGCAATTAAGAGCTTCTTGCCTTTGAGGGTGATCATGGGGTTCAAAGAGATGTTCAAAGCAAGATATACAGGAGACCCTTCACTTTTGCAGGGCTCATGTGTGCAGAATCCCTGTGAAAAGAGAAAAATGAGTAAAACTATTTTAAATCAAAAAGTAGGCATATCTAGGTCCTTCAGCACAACTCTATGTCACAGAGGACATTGTTGATAGAATCACGCTGGAGGACCTACAGATGCCTAAGAATACCATATTAATAAAATCTGCAAATAATTAAATTTTCAAAGGCAGCCACTCATTGTCTAGTTGGGAGATTACCAGTGCATGGACTATTTTGGCTAATTATCTCTGTCCAGGAAAGGTTACAGCTATCACACTAGTCACAGAACCAAACACAAGAGTCCACTTGGGCTTCCAGTGATAGGGATAGACCTAGGAATATGCCCAAGCTGCATACTTGCTCTTTCAAGGGGAATGTATGCCTGTCCAGAAGAGGCTGTTTAGTGTTTTACCCATTTCCTAGATCTGGTAACCACCAATCCACAGAGAGGACATTGTTCTATTGGGGTTGAATTTCACCCAGGACATTGCATAATCTAGACCAGGCATGCACAAACTTCAGCCCTCCAAGTGTTTTTGGACTTCATCTTTCACCATTCCTAATAGCTGGTTAGCTGGCTGGGATTTCTGGGAGTTAAAGTCCAAAACAACTGGAATGCCATAGTTTGCCCATGCCTGATCTAGACACTGGTCCAGAATCTGCCTAGTCCCAGCAGACTCCAATAGCCTAGAGAAGTGAAGCTGAATGTATCAGCATGCTGCAATCTGGACATGCATGTTTCCACATAAGGGCTTCAATGTGTTAAGTTAGCTTATGAAGTGGGCCCTGGTGCTCATTTGGGCACTCCCTGATGTGCATTCAGACCTTGTTTAGGAATTCTAGAACATAGCCGAAATAACTGGCGTGCATGAAAGATGCCCAATGTCTGTGATAAGTTCTTCATGCACATTGGAAATGCCCAATGTGCATCAGAAGCACCTGGTGTACATTGTATATGCATATCTTCACAATTCAGTAATAGGGTCTCGTTGTATTTCTGCAAGATAGCTATGGATTCATAAAGTTCAAAAGCATAGGCTATGATATAGGACCTTGGCCTTCAGTTTCTACACTTGTAGTACAAACCATATCATAGCCAGAGTACAGCCAGACAAATTAAACATTTTGATTTTCTATCTTAATGGGATCAATAGGATTAACTTTGCAAGCTGGAAACTGATGAGTGCAGGTATCTCAGCAATTAGTTAAACATTCAATGTAGCTAATGGCAAGTCAAGTGCTTTCACTCCTGGAAGAGTTTAGTCTTCCCTATACAAGAAAAGCAAACACCATTTTGGGTTTATTCACTGGTTGGGCATCTGTTGTTTCAAGTCACGAACAAGTCCCTGACACAGTGAGCCATTGACAAATGATGGGATTTGGCTGCATGTGTTGATTCATCCTTAGATTGCAATCACACAATGAGCCACAAACTGATGAAGTGTAGCCACGCAGGGCCTTGGTCAGATGACAGTTATTACTCTGGGTCCTCCTCTCTGCAGAGCTAAGATCAAATTTTTGATTGAACACAGAAATAGATATAGGGAGCATATTGGGTTAAACATGAAAGCCCAGAAACCATACAGACTTCTGTGGCTGTAGATCGAAGATGTCACATCTGGCAGCAAGCAGAACATCATTTGGAAATTGATTGGTGGATGCACACGTTTGGTAAATAAATATACAAACAAGGAGAGGTGAGCTAGTTCTGAATTCATGCAGCACATGCTTCTGAACTGGTTCTGGATGCACTGAAAACTATATTTTTTATCATTTCAGATTGTTAAGCAGAGCTTTTCAATCCTATCTGTGTATGCCTTTAAGACTGGGCTGCAAAACTATGACCCCATAGATATTTTGCATAAATAGTTCCTATTTCTTCTACAACAGAAGATCACTTAATTCCAAGATCATGTGAGTAGCTACTATCATTTGAGTGGATAGATCCAAAAATCTACTCCCAAGGAGCAGAGATGAAGTATTTTGGACTACCGCTGCCATAAAACTCAATTAACATGAAAATTGATAGGGTTTATGGGAGTTGTAGTCAAATAAATTTGGAAGGCACCAAGTTGTTTTCCCTTGCTTTTAAAAACAATACAGAGACTTTTAAAGTGGAAGTTCTTGCCTTCTTAATTCTTGCAATTTATTCTTGAAAGGCTGAGATTTGATTAATCTTATTTCAATGTGCATAACCATAATTGTTATTAATGTCCATAAAGCTGTCAGGCTGCAATCTTTATCTGAAATGAGTGCTTCACATTCTCACTATTTACATTTACAACCTATTTTGGAGGTTCTGGAAAGCATCCAGTGTTTCAAAAGTGCCCCATGCTTGTAAGCCTAAAATTCTTCTCTAACCCAGGTCCTCTTACCATTTTAGATGGTGGCATCTATAGTGTTTGCACAGAAATTAACAAGTCAGCAGAAGTTTGAAAGAAAGGAAAACAATGTGAAATAATTTTCAGCAGATACAGGTCTTTGTGTTCACCCTGGAGGAGGAATAGTCAAATTCTGTCTATACAAGCTTGTTTGAGCCAGTCATGTGGCTTATCCATAGGTCAGTAAGAGTCAAAGTAATGGAGAATGATCTCAGTGAATTTCATGGGCCAAGGTCTCTTAGTACCTCTTCTACATAGCTAAGTATTCTTGAAGTTACACCATGATAGAAAATTCCAGCTACTACCTGAAACCATTTGATGGAGCAAGTCAGACAATTGGTTCCTCTGAACCAGTACTTTCCATGACATCTCTCCAGAGTTTAAAACAAGGGTCTTTCCAGTCCTACATGAGATTCCCCCAATCAAATCTGAGACCTTTCACAAACAAAGCATGTGCTGTACCACTAAGCTCTAGGCCAGTGGTTCTCAACCTGTAGGTCCCCATGTATTTTGGCCTACAACTTCCAGAAATCCCTTCCAGTTTACCAGTTGTTAGGATTTCTGGGAGTTGAAGATCAAAACATCTGGGGACCCACAGGTTGAGAACAACTACTCTAGGCCATCAAATGTTATTAAGAGAGTTTAATTTTTCCCTCATTAAAATGTGTATAAACAGAAACAAACTAAGTATTGCTTACATAGGAACACAACTGTGTTGGTAAGGCTAATAGCTACTTTTGAGTTTTCATGACCAAAAATGGTTCCAAGTGGCAAGAGAAATTATTTCCGTATCTGCCTCTCCCAAATGCTCCTTCCTTTGAAGTTGTTTCCCACATTGCGAATTTCATTCCTAGGACTCCCACAGTTACAATTGCAATATAGGATGGAGATGTCCAAGCAGATATCAGGCTCACAGCTAATACCTATCAATCTCTCCTTCATAGTTCAGTGGTGATGATGGAAATGCAGTGTGGTTTTTAAAGACTGAGCATACTTTCTTGCAGGTCTGGTTTCAACGTTACAAAATGCCATTGCTGTTTCTGCTTTCTGTATGCATTAGTCACAAATAATTCACCAGCAATGTCTGCTGAGAGTATGATCATTCTCTACATGATGGTGATAGTCTGTGCTGTGAACCATTCTATTTGTTATGACCACTGCGTGGAGTTACTTCACACAGACAGAATGAGGCTGTTAGAATACATAACGCCAGCCTCATACATTGCCTGATTTGGCCAATGTGCTGTTGTAGCACTGTCATTACATCAAACCAATTAATTTATTTATTCCATCGTACACTTTGCATACCTTTCCTTACAGGAGAGGGTAGTTATGTCTACATTTCCTCCACCACTGCTATTGCTGTCTTCAGACATACCACTTCGTCCTTGTGCACATCTATCCTCCATCACTTCCATCAGTAATGGGAAAATGAATCCTCTGTTCTCTGTAGCATTCTGGTTTCAAGATTATTTACTCTTTTTGACTGTTGGAAAAATAGGATGTGATGGACAGGATATCAACTAGGGCTATCATATTTTGTAGTTGCTTCTTGAGTTCCATTGAACCTGATCATCAAAAGTACTGATTCCATTGTTTAGCACGGTCACTCTATGAGAATCAAGCACACTTGTACATGTTTCCAGAGAGGAACAAACAGAGAGGTCCCAAAGGTTTTAGGACTTCCAACCCTTCTCCAACCTGGCATTTTTCAGATATGTTGGACTAGGCCCTCCATCATCCCCAAAGTGACTGAGTATAATGGGGCCAGTGTATGTAGAAGGCACTGGCTTTGGGTGGCTGCTGCAGAGTGTAGCAGCTGAACTGATATCAAGGGAAATAGGGGTGGAAAAGGTTGGGCAAGTGGGAGGAAAATGGCCCGTTTATTGAGACAACATGGAAACTGTTGTATCAAAGCATTTACCTTGTGTAATGGGAGTGTCTCCTTTACTGCAGAGGAGAGAATAAAGTCTGGTAATCCTTGTTTATCTGCTTACAATAAGTAATGTTTTAAAGATAGATGACTTTGAGACTGATGGTAAATTTGGCCCTCTTTAATTTTAGTGCCCAGCCTCAATATGGAATCTAGCAGAGGTACTGTAGACCATTTACCATTTTACTACTACACCTATTTGTCTAGAATGACTTGTAGAATGTTTTTGCTTTGCTTTGAATATCTCTTTTTCATTGTCCCAAAAATGTTTCTTGGATTATGGCTGCAGAAATCTATCAATGTGTTGAATCAGTTAAAATATCAGCAGTTGTTGGGTCTAAGAAAATGACAAATCATCATCTTAAGAAAAAATTTTGACTTTCAATATTATTGGTAGTGGTAAACTGTGCGATTAAGTCATGTAAGTTTCTTCTAAAAGATTGGTTTCTTTGGTATTAAAGACTGTTCTATTGATACAGGTTGAGTATCCTTTATCTGGAATCCCAAAATCCAAAAGATTTGTCCACGTGGGTGGCTGAGATAGTGACATGTTTGCTTTCAAGTAGTTTAGTGTACACAAACTTTGTTTCACATACACAATTATTAACATTACTGTATGTATATAAGGTATATATGAAACATACTTCAATTTTATATTTCAGCTTAGGCCCCATCTCCAATATATCTTACTATATAAATGAAAGTTTTCCAAAATCTAAAGCATAGAACACTTCTGATCCCAAGCATTTTGGATAAGGGATTCTCAACCTATAATAAAAAGCACTGTGTGATGTCAAAATGCATTGATACATTTTTAATGAGCCAATGTAACTTTAGCTCTGCATTCAGGCAGACAATGCTTTCTCCTCAATTCAGTGCAAGCATTATTTACAAATCTGAACTTATTTGTAATGCATGCCTCTTTTCCCTTTGTAGTTTAAACCCACTCCTTCCTCCTGTCTTAGTGCCATCAATGATAGAAATGGTTTCAGGGTGAGGGGGAGCCCAGATCAATAACTTTCTTTAGAATTGGTGAAAAGTGTGAAAAATTTACTCCAGAGAATGCAAAAGGGAGTTCTCATTCTTAAGGCTGGTTTTGAATTATGTATTACTTGTTTATGATAACTATTGGTTAATTTTTCCACTACCCACCAGGACTACCTAAGTGCTGTGAAATAAAATAGTTTTAAAACATTGGCTAACATATTTTTACTCAGAATTATAGAAATGTAGAGTTGGAAATGACCACAAGGCCTATCCAATCCAACACAGATGGCCTTCCAACTTCTGTTTAAAGACCTGCAATGATGAAGACTCCACCACACTCCATCTTCCATTGTTGGACAGCCCTTCCCACTAAAAGTTTCTTCTTAATGTTTAGGTTGCACCACTTACCTTGGAATTTGAATCCAAGCAATGGAGCCTGTTAGACTTAAGACATTGTAACTGCTTCGTAGTTTTACATGTTATTGATACTGACAAGGTAGATCCCTGAAATCCACCTTCAAAGCCAGTCAGTTGTCTTGAACTGCTGGTAAGCAGCACCCTAGAGCTCCCTCCCACCAGCAAGTGGGGCTGTAAAGATCTGAAGGAAAAATGTATTGTCAAAGGCTTTCATTGCTGGAATCACAGTTTTTGGAATGTATGGCCATGTTCCAGAAGCATTCTCTCCTGACATTTCATCTGCATCTATGGTAGGCATCCTCAGAGGTTGTGAAGTCTGTTGGAAACTAGGAAAATTGGGTTTATATCTGTGGAATGTCCAGGTTGGGAGAAAGAACTCTTGTCTGTTGGAGGTAGGTGTGAATGATTCAATTGGCCACCTTGATTAGCATTTAATGGCCTAGCAGTTTCAAGGTCTGGCTACTTACCGCCTGAGGGAATGCTTTGTTGAGAAGTGATTAGCTGTCCCTGATTGTTTCAAAAACAGGGAAACTCCAGACAAGAAACAATTAGGGACAGCTAATCACCTCTTAACAAAGGATTCCCTCAGGCAGTAAAAGCTCCCTCTCCCCTTCTTCTTTTATACAAGATGTGATTTGCAGAGTGCCCAAGTTGTGTTTCTACCTGGCCCTTCTCTCATGCAATTAAAATGTTAATGCATTCCTGACTTGATATTCTTACCAGGTAAGCACTGGGGAAAATAAAAACAAAGTAGTCTTTCAGATTCACACAATGATTTCCATAAAACAAACGATCTGGCTGGAAAAAGTATTTGTTGTTGTTGTGCTCATTGACCACAGGGGCAAAGATATTGAAACATTAAGGAAAAATAGTCTGGGCTTGCTGCAAAGTTTCATGCCTTCGTTCTATAATGACAATGTGTTCAGCTTCTGTATTTAGATCTGCACCATTTGGAAACCTTTTAAAATCATAGCAATCATAATAATGATGTCTGGGACAAATTGAGTGAAACATGCTGCTATTTTCTGTTTTTTTAAAAAAATATATAAAACTTAATTTCAAACAATGTCAGGGAAAAAATAGATGCACTTTTAATGTATTTAGAAATCACCAGCAAAATGGGGGTAAGGCTAAAATTCCACATCCACTTACTTGGGTGGAGGCCCATTGAATTCAATGATATTTATTTCTTAAGAGACATTTATGGGATTGCATTTTAAATTGTGATAGATAAGGTTTGCTGTGAAATTGTAAGCCAACATCACTTCACAGCCTTCAAAGCATTCTTGGAAAAGCAATCTCAGGCACCACAATTCAGGAAGAATATTGACAAGCTGGGACTTGTCCAGAGAAGGTGAACAAAATGCCATGGCCTACAGCCGAGCACTGAGCACCGAAAATCAGCTGGCCAAATGGTTACTGTTCCCACTTACTTTTCATTTCACCAATTTTTCCGAACAGGAGGGGTGGTATACTGTTTCATGCCATCCAAATGAACTGAATGAAACAAAAACATGAAAGAAACAAATGAGACAAATACAGTGCCCATGACTAGTGGATAGTATGTTTAGCCTACGGAAATGAAGGTTATGTAGTTTAAACATTTGAAAATATAGAAGATGGAGCCAGTTTATTTTCTGCTGCAGTTTATTCAAATTCCAGGTAAAGATGTTTCATCTAAACATTAGGAAGAATCTCATGGTAAGAGCTGTTCAAAAGTGGAATTGATTCCTTGGAATGTGGTGGAGTCTTTGGAGGTTTTAAACAGAGGGTGGATGGCCATCTGTCATGAATGGTTTGAGTGAGTATTCTTCGATGGCAGAAGGTTGGACTGGATGTATCTTGTGGTCTCTTTTATTACAGAATATTTTCAAAATCTATTAAAAGGGGAAATAGCAGCTCTAGTCTTAACTATTCATCAACATCTGATCAAAAAAGTGCAATTTCACCTCCTTCCATGCAAGCTCTGGGCCATTTAGCTGTTGTCTTTTTCCATTCCAAACCAAGAATGCATTGCTTTTCTTCCATGCGTCCACTGTCATTTAATGTGGAGTACAACACTAGCACCCAACATGTAGCATTGGTATTCTCAGGAGTGGAGTGGAGATACAGCTATCCTATCAGGACCATTGCACAAATGCAGCCATCAGCATTGTCATTACACAGCATGTCCCAATGCACAAAGTGTCCTGATAAACAATGTGTGTTGATTCACAATGTGTCCTGACATACATGTTCCATTGTAAAACATGTCCTGCTGTGCAATGGATAACCTGGTTGAGCAACAGGCGTCCCTCTTCTGCAATGGGACATCTTATGCAGTGTCCTATTGTCTGCCATCACAATTCACTAGCATAGTTCAGTGTCAAGTGAGCAACGTAGCCATTTTTCACCCAGGAAATAAATAACAGCCAATATTATTTCCATCCTAGCAGTTGTATACCCCTCGTGTATGCTTTCAACCCATGGGAGTTTAATGTGTATCCCCAACTGACTCAATGTGGTTTGACACTTTCTCATTCCTTTGGCTGCTGGTTCTCAACACTTTTTTCTTTCTACCATTGTGCTTTTGCTGTCTTCAGCTTCATTCGACAACACTGTCATTTAACCCAATTGTCTTTGCAAACCAATGTAAGTGTGTTTCCATGTCTTTGTGAAATCATCACATGAGATGTTAGCATCGTGATATCTTTGACAGTATCACAGTGTGGTATACTGATGAAGTTGGTGGCAGAGTGGGTAGCCACAGCCAAGGTAGTGTGGGCAGAGAGGTAGGACAGAGGTGGACAACTTGTGTCCCTTGTCTCAATTCCAAAAGCATTGTTGCCAAGGCACTGCCTGGGGGAAAATATGACGATCCCCTAGCAACATCTTTCAAATATCATGCAGCAATTCTCTTCACTCCAGTTGCCTTCTTCCCAAAACATGTGGCAATCCTGTTCTTAAGCATTATGCTATCAAACTATAGCATGACTTCTTAAAATTGTTAGCCAATAAATCAATCCTCTTGAATATCAGAGAAATTCTGGGAAGTCATGCAAATGTCCCAGATTCCTCCCAATTGCATTGACCATACAACCCTAATTCTATGTCATATGTCCCTTCACAATTTCACTATTAACTTATAATAGATTTATATGCACCAATGAGCATGGGATATGCCTGGATCACAGATACTGCAATATATTTATTTAAGTGTAGATCCTTGCTTAAGTCAATGGTGTTCTTCCATATCTGGTGAGGTACTTCTGTATCCAATACCAGTACATTTAGGACTGTCGATCCAAAAGGTGGTGGCACCAAAAACCTTCTGGGCAGCAATACTGAGGCTTTTGAAGCAAGTTCTTAAGATTCACAAGGAAGGAGAAGGTTAAAGAAGGGAAGAGAAATGGCTAATTCTTATAGAAAGGACAGGTTCCAACAGAAAATTCATGATTAGATTCTTGCCACAATTCTGAATCATCAATCTCACAACAGTTTGGGGGGAAATGATTTGAAATTAATATTATATTTCAAGATGAGTAGCAATAGTCAAAGTGGTAGTAGAAAACAGACCCACAGAACCACCTCTTTGGAAAAGACAGTTCAGGACATAATAAATGCAGCAACCAACACCATCCAATTTGAACATATTCTTCACTATCATCCCACTATCCCTAACCAGTGGGAGGAGAAATGAGCACTTCTTCTCATATTGACATTAGAGGCAGTGCCTGAAACTAAATATAAAACCATGGCTCTATATTTTTCTGGTTGCCCTACTTCAGTAGCATCCAAAGCCACGCTTCAGTCATACCAAATGAACACTACCTTGGTAGAGCTTTGCTTAACCGAACAGCAGCCCTGGGTTGTCTATGTCCAACTCCCATGGATTATTGCACAGGCCTTTGTTCTTTATCACTTGACTTCCCAATTTACTTATTCTGTAGATTTTGCTGCACCATCGACTGAGGTTTAATTTGATTTAACTTAAGACATTAGCCCACATATTAGGTAATGAAGCAAGCACGTCGGGGGCTTTTTACTGTCATTTTTTTATAAATATCCTTAAAATACCTGAACATCAAAAGAAAGAAGCAGTTAGCAAGGACAGAGGGATTGGAAGACAAATCTCAAAGAGTTTTCAAGCCCATTGGTTTAGAAGAATGGGAGGTATATGCTAACTGTAGTGTATTCTTTTTTTAATCCCTCATCAATCCAA
Organism: Anolis sagrei ordinatus; assembly: GCF_025583915.1. Taxonomy (NCBI): domain Eukaryota; kingdom Metazoa; phylum Chordata; class Lepidosauria; order Squamata; family Anolidae; genus Anolis; species Anolis sagrei. The sequence goes on from NW_026847549.1 coordinate 13,265,908, forward strand.
GCTCAGTTTTTTATCCTTTCTTCCCTTTCTCTCTCTTCCCTTCTCACCCACAATCCGTGGTCCGATTAGCAAAAGCAGCTTCTGCTGAGCCAGCTAAAATTAGGGAAGTGGGTTACTTTGGTTTTTTACTTTTTTTGGTTTTGTTTTCCTTTTTTGATTTTATGTACTACGGAGAACAGTGTCGTCTTGTGGCCGTTCTCGTAGACTGTGTTGGTTTAACAAGCGTCCAACCCTTTTGTCTTGTTGTTTTTTTGTCTTTCCTGCTCCCTGTCCCCTTGTTCCCACAGGCTGTGCGTTTGTCACGTTTTCGACAAGGGCAATGGCACAGAATGCAATCAAAGCCATGCACCAGTCTCAGACCATGGAGGTACAGTACTGTATCATCTGCCCTTTCTTTGTGTTTTCTTTGTGCAAATGATTGAGAATGTAAAGCCATGCTCTCCTGGAGAAGATCAGATGCATGACAATCACAGATTTAAACTTCTTCACATTCCCAACCCACACACTCTCTCTCTTTTCTTCCTTTTTTCCTTTCTCGCTCTCTCTCTCTCACTCTTTTTTGTTTCTCCATCTCTGTGACATTTACTTCCCTTAATTGTCTGAGAACACAGGATGATCTCTCTGTTTTTATTTCATAATATGGTGGCATTCAGCAGAAAATGAAAGACGTAGTCCATTGAAATGCCACCTTGCTGTCTGGTGAAATGTACATTTGGCATGTTGAATTGTCTCCCCCTCCTCCTTTTTTTTTAATGTTGCTGAAACAATCTGAGCTCTGCAGGCTACCATTCATAAATTCAAAGTGGACAAGCCACACGGAGAAAGGCAGATGGTCTTCATTTTTTTTTCCTAACCTGCAAAGCAGCATCGATTATTCCAAACTACCCATAAAAAATTTTTAATTATGCTTGTCTGTCTGGGAGAGAGTGAAATTCGATTTCATCTTGGGCTTGCAATTGTGAATTAACCCAAACATTTAAATTTACTTATGTAAATAAGAGTGATTTTTTTTATCCCCCATTCTGTGATTTTTGTCATGGTCTTTCAGAATTTTGCACAAAAAAGCCTCACAAGTCAACTATGTCTTAATCTGGATCTTCTGGTTTAATAATTTGAGAGTGCATGTTATATTGTATTATGTATATCGTATCTGTGTATTGGTTATTCCTTCTGAAGCAGCATTTTGATGCAATGTGCACTCGTTTCTTGCTTCTAATTCTTTTTCCTGTATTTTATTTTCTTTTGAAATGAGGATCGTTCCACTTTCTGGAATAATATTGTTTTCGCCTTTTGCGATGCTCTAATCTCCCAAAGCATGCTGGGTACTAAAAATCAAATAAAACCCAACATTATTGTGTCTTTGTCATTGAACTGCTTTGTGTAATGAGCAAAGATTTTTTTTAAGTGCATGAAAATGTCACCATCTCCTGTATTATCCAGAAATATTGATATTGGCATTGGAAAGTCTATTGTCTCTCCAATCTTTCCTACCTTTAGTTGAGATTATTTTGATATTTTATAATCAATGTGTTTTTCTTTTCAGTGCTATCCATTTTTAGGCATTGAGAATATACATTGTTAGATGTGGTTCAAAGTGGACCAGAGAAAGGAATCAAAATTACGTTCACCATTTAATGAACATTGAAATAGAAATATGTCTCTCTATTCACACACTATTCTGCTCTTTTTCTCTGTGGCTCCCTTTTATAATATTGGAAGTGTATTTGATGACTCAAGATAAAAGGGGAAGGGATTACATTTTTTTTTATTTCCATACCATATTAGGACTTCAGAGGTAGGATAGCTATTTTAGAATCTTCTGATGGTTCTATCTTTGCTAAAATTCAGAATGCATTATGTAGCGAGGTTTAGGATTGCTCCTGCCCCTTGAAGTTTGAGCCAAAGTGGTAAAGCGAACATCATTATGGATTGGTTCGGTGATTCCAGGATTTTGGTCCTCCAGTTGTTTTGGACTTCAACTCCCTGAAGCCCTAGCCACCTCATCCAATGGTCAGTGATTCTGGGAGCTGTCATCCAAAAACTCGGAGAACCAAAGTGTGGGAACCATTGACCTAATTCACAAGCTTTGTTGCAAGTAACCAAAGCCAGTCAGCCATATGCAGGGCTTAAGTTGTAAGAAGGTAGGTTGCAATTCAAGAACAGTGAGCAATTATGCCAAAAACATCAAACATATGAGCAATTTGGCAATGCAGCCACTCACACTCTTGGTGGCCTTCATGTTCACAGAGATGGAGAGGCGGCCCTACGATTCCATGATACTTTGATTCTCCCTGTTTTAATGTTTTTCCATCAAATGTATAACTATCTTCAAATCAAGGAGCTGCTTCTCTTTACATCTGAAGGTTGCTTGATCCAAAGAGATGAATTTTCTAGACGGGCAATCTTTGTATGGTTCTATCTTTAAAGCACCCAAAGATTAGTGTGAGTTTTTGGGGTAAATTCAAAGAAGCCTGGCCAAAGTAAAACATTGGAACATTCTTATTGCTATTTCTCTTTAAGATATCAGAAATGATTTTGTCACATAGATAGTGGTTAATCTGTACTGTCACCTACACCTGGATTGTTCACAATGTCAGCATTAGTATTGATGACATTCTCCACTTCCATGTATATCAGAAGACCAGTTTGAGGGAAACAGCCTTCTGAGAAATTACTTGCACTTGAATTTGAATATACCTACAAGAGTTCTTAACTGACATTGATGAAATTATGAAACTTGGCACTGTCAAATGTAACAAAGATATGTACTGAATTGGTAATGTTGTAAGATACAAGCTGCTTAGGAAGTTGTAGATAGCCTTAGGGTAAACGACTCCCACAAAAGAGAAAAAATGTGAATAAATAAATGCTTATTTTTGACTTTAGGAATCTATATCTTCCTATGTGATTCTATGGGAAAGCTGACCATAGGAAGACCTACAAATGACTAGAGAAATGTTGCCTATCAGTTTCTTGGTTCTGCAGTTCAACTCTATGACCACCTTCTAATGGGAGATTTCTAGAGAAAATGTATTAATAAAATCCACAAATAACCAAATTAGTAAAAGGAAACTTGCAAATATGGAGGACCGACTGTATTGTTTTTTTATGAACCTCCTTTTTTCAAATGGTCTTCCATTCTGTCATCATGCTAATGTTGCTTCCCCACCTACCTTCAGACATGGTTGTGTTCTGAGAGTACACCATTCTCTCCAGAAATGACCCGCAGAAGTGGCTTTGGTGTGCTGCTGGAAAGAAAAAATACAAAGGCTGGATTTCACAGAGTGAAAGAATTAACGAAACCGAGACAGCTGAAAAACATAGAATTATGAGAGAGGAGAATGCCTGCTCCTCTTAAGATAGCAAATTGGGATAGGGAGAGAAAAGAAAGAGTATATTGGTTTAGGTCAATATACTCTCATGTTTCCTTCTCCATGGTTATTAATGTCAATGCTATTATGGTAAAGAGTTGACTTTCAACAGCTAATATTAAATCTGGACACTCAACCAGAAACTATAATGCCCCTGGGCACTCTGATTTCATGTTTAATGCAAAGAAAATTTCTTTGCAAATGGAAGATTATATATTATGCAATCAGGCTTCAGCGGAAACAGTGACGTTACTTTCTGTCCTTGATTTCATTATTTTCACTCCTTCAGCACTTACCAGAATGACATATATTTTTTTCCAAGGCGAGCACAAAATCTAAAAAGATGAGAAAGGAAGTGTCCAGAAGAATAAATATCTCCTAAAATTAATGGCTTCTTAGATAGCTGTTTTCCGCTCATATGCTTTCTACCCACATGTTTTTGAGACCTGTGCTCACCATCACATTTTAACCTATCTCATATATTCGAGGTTAAGCTCAAGCAACTGTGTCAAACCGAGACACTAATTTTCTTTTTTTTTTTCCTGTGGAACAAATTAGTTGCGACAATAACAGACCTTTTCGGATACGAAGCCACTTTGATATGTATGATTTCAATCTTTGTGATGTTTGTTCTCTTGAAATTGCTGCCCTGATGAAATATGAAGCAGATGGGGGGTAAGGGGAGGGAAGAGAATTATAGATTCATAAAATGCTGCAATATTGTTTTATACAATTTACTGCCAGTTAAGCATTCATAAATACAATATTGGCTGCCATGTGGAGCTCAGATTTGCAAGGCTGGATCTGTTATCTCACAGCCTTGTCCTTGACATTTATTTCTGCTGCTTTAGATATGAGAGCCAGTGTTGTATTAGCGGTTTGCGTGTGGACTACAACTCTGGGGAACAGAGTTCAAATCCCCACTCAGCCATGGAAACCCACTGAGTGACCTTGGGCAAGTCACACTTTCTCATATTCAGAGAAAGGCAAAGAAAAGCCTTCTATGAACAAATCTTGCATCAAGGAACCCTTTTGGGTCACCATAAGTTGAAAACATGTTGAAGGCACTCAACAGCAATAGATGATAGATAGATAGATAAATAGATAGATAGATAGATAGATAGATAGATAGATAGATAGACCGACCCACTGTGTCCATAAAATATACATTCCTTTTAACAGATATAGTACCAGTCTTAATTATTTGAATGCTAAGTAAATGCATTTATAATGCCTATAACAACATCATCAACAACAACAACAACAACCATAGGTTAAGTAAAGATTTTCCCCCGACATTAAGTCCAGCCGTGTCCAACTCTAGGGCTTGGTGCTCATCTCCATTTCTAAGTCAAAGAGCCGGCGTTGACCGGTATAATAATAATAATAATAATAATAATAATAATAATAATAATAATAATAAACTTTATTTTCCGCCCTAACTTCCTGAGGGGACTCAGGGTGAATTCCAATATAACACCAGCAAAGATTCAATGCCTTCGTAAAACAAACAAATATGGACATAAAATCACAGAGAAACCCCGCACATGAAAATAGCATTAAAACCTAACATCACATTAAAACCTAACAACAATAAATTAAACCTAAACTCAGTAAATCAAAGTACATTTAGTCCAACAAAATTATATAATAACATATAAGAAATCTAAACAAAAATTCACATTAATTTAGAACAGCCAACTAGAGTTCACAAAACTGTGTGTTGGTTGTGTAGTCAAACGATGATCATTGGGCTGGCATGGACTAGGAGAGTCCAGATATGAAATAGTTCTCAACCAAGGCCCGGTAGTATTTTCTCCTTATTTAATCCTCTTCCTCTCCATATACTAGTGAATATAAGTAGGTTTTCAGAAGGAGAGGAGAGGAGAGGAGGGGGCAGCTTTATTTCTTTAGGGAAGGAGTTCCAGTGGTGGGGGCAACCATGGAGAAGACCCTCTTTCTCGTTCCCACCAGTCATACTTGAGATGTGGGTGCACTGCTTGCATTGTCAAAGCATAGTCCTGCACCATCACTTAAAATGTATCTTGTCATTTCACAACAATTCTCTACTATCTACTATCAGAATCTTTAATCCTATTAAAAGTGTATACACAGTTGCTCAGTCCCCAATATAAAAGTAGGTTCAGTAAGACAAACGCTCCAGGAAGAATGCTTGGGTATGTGTAATAGTGCCACAACATGACTAAACAGATACTGTGAAACACACAGTTACGGATGAGTAAATCTAGGTACCAACTATTCTATATTAATAATTTCTACTTAGGCCCAATTACGATATTATCGATATGACCATAACTGCCACCTCCAATTGGCTTTAGCGGGAGTCAGGTGTATGGGGAGAAGGAAGTCTATATTTTGATGGCAATCAGAACATGGAGAATGACATTTTGTTGTGGGTGGTTGGACCAAGAGAGGTTACTTATTTAGGTGTACTAAACTGAAGTAGATGCATGTCATGAAGATAGACAGTCGTCTGGGATAAACTCAGTTTATCCCAGAGGACTGTCTATCTTCATGACATACATCTACTTCAGATGAGTATTCTAGAATTTTTCATTTCAGGAAAACTTTAGAGATCCTCCACAGTTTTGAGAACAGTTTTCCCACAGGTTCATGACAGGCTGGGTAGCTAGGCAGGGTCCAATTTGGCCAAATAAACTGTCCAGATAGGACACTGGTGTCATCATCCTATCTCTGCTCATCGGCTCAGTGAAAGGGGATGCATTATGTCTATGTACTGCCACTATGGCTCCCACCTGGCAATAGAGTTTTATGCAAGCTTCTGACCATCAAGGTACCCCTCAACATCTGACATCGATAGAGGACCTCACATGATGATGTGAACTCCCTCCTTCTTCCTTGTCACATGAGTGCCTCTGTTGATATCAAAACAGGGCACCTGCATGACAAAGATCATGTTCTCTTTCATGCTAGCCTCATGGGAACCCCATTCTGATGTTGACGGGGCCACCTAAAGTGCCCATAAATTCACACAGAGCTCTGTGGTTAACCAGGAGTGGCAGTGATCCAGGGCACATTGACATGAGACTAAATTGCCCTATGTGTGTAAACTGAGGACCTCTTCACACGGAGCTAAAACAGCCTCACTTTGTCACTTTTGGCCGGACCTGGATGGGGACTACCAAGCATCATCAGATGACACTTGGTAGGCCCCAGCCACATTCCTTCTAAAGTGGAGAGGAAGCACCAGAAAGCGCTTCCTCCACCACCAAGGGAAGGAAAGTATATTTTGGGTAGCTCCAATGGAGCTACCTGCACTTTCTTCCCCTTTTCCCTGTATGATGGGCGGAAGGGTGATGGGGCAATACATGTTGCCACCCTTTCTCCTATCTGATGGAGGTGGGGTGTCAACACACTCTGTCTTGTCCCCACCATATGATGGGAGAAAGAGGGAGGGTGCATGAGGTGCTATGAGCCACCCCATGCATCTTTCCTTTGAAGCGGTCCTAAGTAGCTGATACAATATACTTGCCTAAATCTTGATCCAGGCTATAGCTAACAGGAGTCCTCTTTTTTGTGAGTTCAGGCAACTTTTATTCCTTTAAAATGCATTGAGTCTATTAATGTAAAAGAGATACTATTCTGCTGCTTTTGTTTTCTTTCTTTTGCCTTTTTTCTTTCTTTCTTTTATTCATTCCTTCTCTCTTTCACAGGATTGTCCTTAAAATAAAAAAAAATCAAGGAAACACTAATGATATTTTATAAGCAGTTTCTATCCTATTGAATATTTGTTGGCAGGCTAGGGTGGAGTAATCACAAAAGATGAGAAATAATTTCATTTGCTGAGCTGCAGAAATACCCCAATCCGTGAACACCTTTACATGAGTCATATGATCAATTGCAAAAAAAAAAAAATTCTGGTGGTTGTGATGCTGGGAAATCCTCAGGGGTGGACAAGACTCATGTAAAGGTGTGCTAGAATGATTTTTCCCCCACCAATCTGTCCAATCGCAGGGTTGTTCTTCACCAATAGTCGTGAAGTTTGCTGATACCCAAAAGGACAAGGAGCAGAGACGTTTACAACAGCAGTTGGCACAACAAATGCAACAGCTCAACACTGCCACCTGGGGGAATCTTACAGGTCTTGGAGGACTTACGCCACAGTACCTGGCTGTAAGTATTCATCAGATTTGATTACAAGCACTTTCAGAGGAAATGTATGATACTTATCTTAAAAGAATATGCGTTAAGCTTAGCAGGAAACATGTCTTTCATTAAAATGCCATGCAAATTTCCACAGTGAGTTAAGGGTACTTCTTAATAACAGTAAGATTGAACAAAAAGTCGAGGACCAAAGTGAAATGCAAGCAAACTAGCCATGCTCTGTCAAAATGTATATCATCGCATTTCTGCATCCAGAGGTAACATGTCTTTTTATCAGTTAACATCTGAATGACTGATCGGTTTTTGTCGTGAGGTGTTTGCATGTGCACAAAGTGCAATACTTGATAAATTTGTTTTTGAGGGACCCAATTCTTTTCAGGTATTTTTAAAAGTAGCTTTTTATGCTTTGCAAGTATCTATGGGAATAACAACTGGATTTATCTTAGCCAGCTCTGCAGCAACACCCCTGTTAAAAGTAATATGTACTTAGTCAAGCAACCTGTCCTATTTTGATCCTCCCAAATGTAGTGGAAGCATAATTCCCTCATACACTGGCCACTAGCAAAATGGACCTCTTCTCACCATGTAGCTGATATCCAGTAAAGTATGCTGGAGTTACAATTGTGGAAATAGTATCAAAACTGTGACTAATTAGTAATCATATATATGGAATTGTTATAGATGAATACATCTAGGTAACTCTTTCATATTCATGAGCACTCTAGCCATGATTGTAACTCTTCCCTGCACAACCTACTGTACTGGACATCAATTGCTTAGGACAGAAGATGGTCCATTCTTAAGTTCTGTTAGTCCTTTATATTTGTGGGTGTACCTTTTGTGGATAGGATTATTAGTGGATTTGGTTAATAGGTCTCTCCAGGTCCTTCAACACATCTGTATGGTCAATGCCTCATAGAAATTGTGTCACTCTCTGAAGGATCTAGCTAGCCATTTAGGCCACTCACAAATGTCTTTTGAATTTGGCTTAATTACTCAGATTGCTACAGCTCAAGAAAAAAAACGCTAATGGCGATTTTGGCCAGCATCCCTCCTTTCCTCCCAACCTCACGCCTGCCTCCAAAATCCTTATCAGTCTTTTCCTATGTGAAAACCAGTCAATTCAGGTGCTCTCAAATCATTCCACTGACGCTCCCTGCAGACCTTGAGATGTCATGGAGAGGATTTATGGTGACTTTCTGAACAGCCAAAATCAGGTCCTGACAAATTGACCATAGAGTTGAATGAAAGACTTGGAAATACCTAGAGAGGTGCTCTCCTCAGTTAAAAAAATCTATTTGTGATTTTTCTACTTCAGTTGAGGTCTTGCACCTCTAGTTCCAGCGTATGTGCAGGACCAACCGTATACTTAACTAAGTAGTTGATATAAAATTCACAGCTAACAGCCTTAGATGAACATATAAGATATTTCAGGTACATTCTTTAAAAATGCAGTAGAATAGATATTTAAAATGACATATATTCACATTTTCAGTCTTATTGCTATATAGGAACAAAAGAAACAGCTACATGATTACTCGTTTGTCCATTAAACATGTTGATTTTTCAATGTGTTCTCTACAAGTATAATAGCATATGAAACAGAATCAGAACTTTGAAATCATAACTTATACTAGAGTTACAACTGCTTCACTTTTCCTTCAAGTTCTGATTGTGCCAGATGTTCCCTTATTATTTCAAGATACAGTAGCTACAGTAGAAAGGAAGTGAGACATTTTAGTTCTTTCTCTGTAGGGCAGTGATACCAGCCCTCCAGATGATTTGGACTTCAACTCCCAGAGGCTCCGTGCCTTGGCTAATGAGCTGGGAGCTGAAGTCCAAAACACCTGGAAGATCAGAGTTTCAGAAACATTATTGTGGAGGATCCACTTTGCATTGCTTTAGGAGTCAAGTAGATGAAAAAATATGTTTTGCTATTGCAATACATTGATCCTATGCTTCATCCTCAGTCTGTATCCTTTTCATATGATGCAGTGCACTAGGCAGATATTTGTAAGGAACAGTAGACTGTTAACTATAAGTAAAAAAATGACCAAACAGTATTGAATGCATGGTAGGAAACTGATGGTGTGGATGTCTGATGGTATATCTGTATGTTTGCATGATCTAAGCTTGACTCAAACATGCCAAAACATCATTTGATGATTGCAAAAATAGATAATAGAGATGAGAATAATATTTAAAAATATTTGAAAAATGGTTGAAAATCATGTTTATCTAAGGGTCAAGAAACCCTGATGGAAAACTCATGAGAATCTTCCCAGAATGACTTTTTCCAAACAAAATTTGGCAAAGAAAATTGCATTTTTCTGTGCAGAAAAATGCGGCTTTCTAGCAAAACAAATACATACAAATTTTTCACAGTAGAAGTCCCCAGCAGTGAATATTCTTTGAAAACTGTGCAATTTCCCAAGCTGATCCTATAGCAAGAAGAAAGTGGCTAAAATTGCCTTCTCCAGGAAGAAAAATAGCAAATTACATCCCTAGTGAATAACTGGCAACTAAGTATGTGAACTGCCTCTATTGAAAAGTAATGGGTTTAATACTGATGCGATTGATCTATGATGCTTCCCATTTGCAATAGCCCATTCCCACATGCAAATCAAATCACCAGTTTGGTGCTGTAAATCCTCAAGTAATGAACAGGCATGCGTGAGCTCATGTGGCTCCTTTGTTGGCCCTGGATAAATGCAGTTATGGGTGGAAACTGAATGGTTTTGGGGTTGAGAACTTGCAGACATGATTTAGCACGAGGGCCCCTCCTGCCCTTTGGCTCAACATTGCCAGAAGGCACCCTGAGAATGCAGAGTTTTGTATTCATCTGAACATACAATGAGAGTGAGGCCAAAGGGAGGGGGCAAAGCCTCTGTTTTTAAGTGGGAAGGTGGAAACTAGGTTGTGATTGACAGAGATAAGTTATGGTAACTGCTAGACTGCAGAGGGCAATGATTAGTCACGCTATGTTGGGCTGAAATAGATTTAACACCTGGCTGTTAAAAAGAGTAAATTGATTAATTGTTTTAAAGCAGCAATGTTATTGAGTTTCCCCAGTGTCTGTGTGTTTCTTAATAGAGATTAGACATTAATATGGATTTACAGCATCGACTCTGGGGACCTTCATTCCAACACCAGGCAGAAGCAAGAGACTGTATAAATGTAAAGGAAACTATAAGTATCCCAAATTTAATTTGATTCAGATAATTTTGCTTTAATCTGAACTTGTTGCGTTATTAACCTCATTAAATGTTGTTATTGTTGTTAATTTGCAGCTTCTGCAGCAAGCGACCTCCTCCAGCAACTTGGGTGCCTTCAGCGGCATTCAACAAATGGCTGGTGAGTTCTGGTTTCTTTGGTGACAATCTGTTTCTGCCGCTTGCGCTCTGTCTTCATAGGGCTTTGAACGACATCAAGCCATTTCATTCAAGCATGTGGTTTTAATGCCTGAGGAAGTGTTTTTTAAAAAGCACACCCTGGGTCTTTTATTGAATCAAATTGTTAAACATTCCACTGGATTATATTCTGTGTTCAACCGTTGATCCAACAATAAAAAGCCAATACTTCCAATGAATTCTGGACTACATCAATAGAAGTATATACCAAGATCAAGAGGTGTCATAGCGCCAGTCTATTCTGCTTTGGGCAGACCTCACCTGGAGTACTGTATCCAGTTCTGGGCACCAGAATTCATGAAGGAACATGTCCAAAGAAGGGTGACCAAAGGGTTGGAAATCATGAATCCCTATGAGGATCATCCTAGGGAGCTGGATATGTTTAGCCGGGATAAGAGAATGTTACGAAGGGACACGATAGCTATGTTTAAATATTTGGAATAATGTCATATTGATGGTGGAGCCAGCTTGCTTTCTGTTGGTCCAGAGACTAGGGCATAGCGTAATGGATTCAGATTACTGAAAAACATTAGGAAGAACTAATGTTGGTGGAATTTCTTCTCTGGAGGATTTTAAACAGAAGCTAGCCATCTGTCAGGTGTGCTTTTGATTTTATTCTCCTGCATAGCAGAGTGAGGTTGGACTGAACATAGAGTTGGCAGTCTCTTCCAACTCTATGATTCTATGATACTTAGCATGCACTATTGAAAGGATAAGGAGGACCCTGCAGTGTGTAAGGGGAGATCCATGCTGACCAGCATGGCCAAAGTCAACAATGCAAATAGGAAGCCTATCTGTTGCACTAGAGCCCTGAAATGCCTTTTGAGTACAAACTACACTCTGTCCAGGTAAATCCAGTAAGTAAAAAACTATTAAGAGAAGAGTATATAAAAATAAGCAAATCTAAAAAGGAGAATCCAAGTTCAAACAATTATTCCCAAGATAGCCAAGATTCCAAAATCCTTTCAAATATATTCTCAAGAGTCAATCTGCAGATATATCCATAAACATGATATTAGGAATCCAAGGCAGACAACCTATACCACACATGAAACTAGAAACAGGAACAAACTTGGAAACCTGAATACACAAACGTAGGTCCTAGAAACTGAGAGCTGTTCACCTGAATACAATGGTGCTCTCACAAGGATTGTACTGGCAGAAAACCACTTAAAAGGTTTCAATCCTTTTCATGACATAATCCCTCACACACCTGCTTTTCCTGTTCTTATCTCTAAGCCACTGGGAAAAGTGAGTCTGTCTCTGTTGAACACTCTACCTCCGAAATTCCAAGCACCTTGATCTGGACAAACATTAATCTCCCACGTTTCTCTCAGCCTGTACTTCTGGCAGATTCTCGTGGGAACTGATATCGCTTTCTCCAGTCTCATAGGAACTGCCAGGAGATTCCAAAATAACTCTCTCCAGGCCACTTTTATCCTCCTCTGGGCCCTCCAAATCTATCCCAACATCTCGTTCCTCATCTTCTGGGCACTCAGAACCTGACCAGGCTACAACACTATTGTTTTTTCTACTATCAGAAACTACTATCTCCACAAAGACATCATGAGTAATAGCCACCACCAGACATATCTTCAGCCACAGACCCATCTAATCCATTTTTAAAGCCATATCAGGTGGTAGCCTGACATCTTCTCATAAGATTCCAGTGGGAGAAGTCCCATAGCTTTTATTAGAAATCAGCCCTAGTACTTTGATAACCTCCTGACTTTTATACTGAAAGATCTGATAAAGATATTGACTAGATCCAAAAAGTGGCTTTAGACAGGGCTAAAAGCTTGGTCATTCCCTGCCCGGGGGGGGGGGGGGATATCTCAGCTCCCTTCCTTTTCTTCAAACAGTAGAACATCCGGATTTGGGATAAAAGTGAGACATAAAACAAACAGATAATCAAATACATGAATGTAGTACTGCAGATCCTTTTGAAACTTCCCTGCTTCAAAAGAGGATTGGCTACTGAATTTCTCCAAATCTGTCCCCCCATCAAGTCCTGATAAGTATAATAGAATTTACTAGGAAGGGTTAGAGGTATGTGTAGATTGTTGCTAGTTTCAACTGCACATAATTCCTCTCAAATGGTCTTCCTGCCAAGAACATCCCTGTTCCTGGCCAAATTTATGATCCACCTCTTTATCCTTCCTTGTGACATTTTTCATTTTCACCTTTGTGTTCTTTCTGACTTGCCTAATAGCCCTGAGATTTGTGATCGGATAGGCGCTGTAAACTGTGGCTCCTGTAAGAAACCCAAAGCATCTTTTTCTTATATCTGAATTGCCTGGCAGCAAGTGGCCTTTAATGGCAGTGTGTTAGTGATATTTTTATGGTGAATGGACATAAACGACAAATGACATGGCAGAATGTGAGAATACCAGGGACTTTTTAAGAAATTGATTTTAAACTGAGATTCCTGAGAATTTGTTAGGTCAGACTCCTTGTTTTGTTGACTCCTAAGTTATCGTGACCTTTTATAGTGATGATGAATCATCATGGTGTAGTAGTTTTAAATGCGTCGTGGTGTAGTAGTTTTAAATTACTGTCTAATGTTTATTGCTATTGTTTTAATGTTTATTGTTTTGCTTTATGAGTATATTTATTGTTGTATTTGTTATGCTGTTGTTTTATTGATTTGTTGGGCCTTGGCCTCTTGTAAGCCACACCGAGTCCTTCGGGAGATGTTAGCGGGGTATAAATAAAGATGATAATAATAATAATAATAATAATAATAATAGTTTGAGCATTAGACTACAACTCTGAAGACAGAGGGTTTGAATCCCCATTTGGCCATGAAACCCATGGGGTGATTTTGGATTTTTTGGTCGTGTCAGGAGCGACTTGAGAAACTGCAAGTCGCTTCTGGTGTGAGGTGATCTTGGATAAGTCACATTCTCAGAGAAAGACAAGTCATACACTTGTCTGAAAACCTTAGAAAACTGGCTCCTACACCCACCACAGTTGCCCACCTTGTAACAGGGCAAGACTTATATGTGAATCCAGTTAAAAGTAGCTCCAGTGTCACAGCCTTAGCTATAATTTGGGATTTGCAAAGGAATTAGGGCCTGACACTCCCTTTCTTTTTAGATACGGAGCCGATAGGATCGCTTTGAAAATTAGTAGGGTTGGATAGGTTCTGGGTTGTTGTAGGTTTTATGGCCATGTTCTAGAGGCATTTTCTCCTGACGTTTTGTCTGCATCTATGGCAAGCATCCTCACTACCTCTGAAGATGCTTGCCATAGATGCAGGCAGGCGAAACATCAGAAGAAAATGGCTTTAGAACATGGTCATATAGCCCGGAAAACCTACAACAACCCAGTGATTCCAGCCATGAAAGCCTTCGACAATACATTGGATAGGTTCATTCAGAAATGACAGAAATTTAGAAAATAACTACAAATGTGGATATCCGATGCAGTTTTGAACCAAGCAGGAAAGGTGGGGGGGGGGGATCCGAATTTGAACCATTTACCAATTTTTTCAGAAATATTCTATAATGTTCGGATGTCTCCCAAGATTATTTTAATTTTCACAACCATTAGGCAACTTTGGTAAAGGCAAGGGAATTTTTAAAATCTCATGCTTTCCACCAGCAATGCAAGGAGGGAAGTCATCGTAACTGTCGTTTGTGAAGGCCAGTCCCCCAATGGTAGAGATTGCAAAAGGCCCTGCTGTTAAACTACATTTCCCACAATGGTGGCTCTTTGGCTTAGAAATGGAGATGAGCACCACCTCCCAGAGTCAGACACAACTAATAATAATAATAATAATAATAATAATAATCCTTTATTTGTACCCCGCTACCATCTCCTGAAGGACTCGGTGCAGCTTACAAGAGGCCAAGCCCAAATACAATAGTGAAAACAACAGCAACAACAGACAGCAAAATAACTCAGAAAACAAAGCAATAACATTGACAGCACACAATGACACAATTAAAATCAATGGCAGGGCCAAATGTAATAATTAAAATTAAAAGTACTGGGCATGACAAGGTGGGGTGTTTGGAGGGGGATGGGCATGCAGATATCCTGGATCTCTGATCAAGTGCGTTGGGACATAATGCTAGGAGTTTCCTTATTCTGGAAAGGCACACTGGAACAACCACGTTTTTAAGCTCCTCCTAAGGATTGCTAGCGATGGGGCCTGCCTGATGTCCTTGGGGAGAGAGTTCCAGAGGCGAGGGGCCACCACAGAGAAAGCCCTATCCCTCGTCCCCACCAATCGCGCTTGCGATGCAGACTTTCATATGTGTTTGTTGCATTTGAATTTCTTATTTTTAAAAGCCCATTTAAGATACTTTAGTGGTGTCTAAAAGGAGAGCATAAAATACTTTTCTTTGGCTAACCTCTTGTCCACACGAACCATTTGCTGCTGGCCGTAGAGCTCTCTTTATCCTTCGAGCTCTTTCCTAACCTCATTAATGCAAGTGTCGCACCAGACCAGTAGTGAAATGCCATTTCAAATCTCCGGTGAGAAATGCCTGCCTATGTGTACCATGCAATCAAATTAATGGCAGTCCTGAGGTATTTCCAACTAATAAGTATTACCCATAAAATGTCACAATGTTCCTATGAACACCTGTGATTACAAGAATTGCCTTTTGATATGGTGCATTAGTTTCCTTTTATATTCACTGTACCCTAATTGACTGCCTTTTTGGCTTCAGAGAAACTTAACCGACAAAAGCGGACTTTTGTTTTTGCTTTAAATATATATAGTCACTTGTTCCAAAGCTGGCGGGGGATATTGGAGCAGGGAACGACACGGAGAAAGGAATTTTAGAAGTAAGAAAGACAAAGGAAAAGGGGGGAATGTGCCTTTGGAAGGCAGTTCATTATACAACTCTTCAATAATGAGAGGCATACCAGTAGTATCTAATGTATAGTAATTAATAAAAGGCCATTCCTACAGCATAATGTACCATTCTTAGCTCCTAACTTAACACAATGTGAGAGAAGGCGGCAAATCTGCCCATGTTCTCTATACCAGCCTTTTGCTTACAACTGTTAAATGCATATTCCCTGCTCCCATGCTTGATTTTAGAAACTTCTCATAAAAGTCCACCCCCTTGCTCTTGCCTACCCCCCATTATCATCAAATTGGCATGTTCGTTTATTTTTAATTATGCTCCCACTAAATCTGCAAATTAGTGGTGCTTTTCTCCAGGCTCGCAGCACAAAAGGGTTTCGGCTACCCATACGTTGCCTTTGTGTTTCCTCCTCCTCCTTCTTTTTATTAACGCTAAGCTTTTGAATGGATCTTGAAGTCCGCCTATGAAAAAGAGATGGGCCCATAGGCATCATGTGCTTCATCCTTACAATGTGCCATTGTTGCCCAGGCACCAGAGACTAATGCAGAATCTGCTGCCTGACAATATAAATTGGCCCACGGATGACAATCTCTCTGAGTTATTTTCCCTGGCTCAGATCTGTTGGCAAGCGGTTGGTGTTTCTATTATGCCGTGCTCATAATCTAGCAGAAAATGTCTCCCCCCTCATCAAAAAATATATCTTAATGTGATAAACAACATTTTCACAGTTGGCATTTTTTGTAAAGCAGGCGCGGGGGGGGGGGGGGGGGGGCTGGCTTTGAGCTTTAACGGCTGCTCCTAATATTCTGCTTTGGTTATCCCTACAAGATGAATGAAGAGACCAGAGGGAAAATGTGTTYAAAGCCTCTTCTATACAACTGAACTCAGCTGTCTTCAGTTGTCAGAATTGTAATACGTTGATATGACAGACGGGGCCTGTTCCCATCCATCGTCAATATCCTTAKCCCATGGGACCTCCCCCCCCCCAGCCCCATTTCCTACCCTCCTGCAATCTCCACCAGTAAACTGTGTGTGATTTCTTGAAAGTGAGTTGAATCCACTTTCTCATCGACTCGTAATTAAAGTTGATTGATTGGAGTTCAGTTCACATTTCCATTGCCCCYTATGCAAGCACATCTCCATTGTTTTGATGTCAGATCCCATGTTCAGTGGGGTTGGAAAGTATTTTGAAAATATTTTTTAAATGATCAAAACCTATGTTGAGAAACCCTGGGAAGAAGAACCCTGGATTTACGAGAGTCTTGTTTTTCCTAGAACAGTGATTTCTGTGCAAAACGGCCACATGTGAATTTTGTGCTGAATTGCACATAATGTTGAAAATTGTATGATTTTTACAGGACTTCCTCAAATTTCTGTCTGGGGAGAAAATTACTGAAATTGTTTACTACTACTTTCAAGAAGAAACTTAGTGAAGAATTAAATTCCTAATATTCAACACCATGCAATAGTATAGGCCTCTTTATCTATATATATATATATAAATGCTCTGTGCATAATGAGCACCTTAAAAACAAAAGAACCAATGAACGAAATCACACCAAATTTGGCAACAAAACGTCTCACTACACAAGGAGTGACCATCACTCAAAAAATTATGATTTTGTCATTTGGGAGTTGTAGTTGCTGGGATTTATAGTTCACCTACAATCAAAGAGCATTCTGAACTCCATCAACGATGGAATTGAACCAAACTTGGCACATAGAACTCCCATGACCAACAGAAAATACTGGAAGGGTTTGGTGGGCATTGACCTTGAGTTTGGGAGTTGTAGTTCACCTACATCCAGAGAGCACTGTGGACTCAAACAATGATGGATCTGGACAAAACTTGGCACAAATATTCATATGCCCAAATATGAACACAGATGGAGTTTGGGGGAAATAGACCTTGACATTTGGGAGTTGTAGTTACTGGGATTTATAGTTCACCTACAATCAAAGAGCATTCTGAACCCCACCAACGACAGAATTGGGGCAAACTTCCCACACAGAACCCCCATGACCAACAGAAAATACTTAAGGCCATCCAATCCAACTCCCTTCATCAGGGCAAGAAAACGTAATCAAAGTCCTCCTGACAAAGAGCCATCCAGCCATAGATAGATAGATAGGGAGTTGTAGTTGCTGGGATTTATAGTTCACCTACAATCAAATAGCATGATAGAATTGAAGCAACTGGGGCATACAGGACTCCCGTGACCAACAGAAAACACTAGAAAACACCTAATCAAAGCCCTCCTTGACAAAGAGTCATCCAGCCATAGATATAGATAGATATATATTATTCACACACACACAAATATAGTATCATAGATTTGAAAGGGACCTCTAAAGAAGGACAATTATCTGTTGCATGTTCCAGAGCAGGCAAACCAGACACTCTCCACATCAACAATGACAAAGAAACAGCGAGAAATACTGTTTACCCACAAGCATAAAGAAATTACATAGATTAGAAACGAACACTTTCTCATTACTTTATTTTCCAGATCAACCGACTGGACCACAGCAACGTGTGGCAGGGGGCAGCTAGTTATTTATATAGGACTTCCTTCTCTATGTTTCTCTTTGCCCTTCACCCCATCTTTCTCATTGGTTTGGTGAGGAGGCAGAATAAGGGAGAGATGCAGAAAACCGAAACACAGAGAGTCTATATGAGAAGAATTAGGGTAGCTACAAGGCACTAGAATGAGAGTTGCTTTGTTTTAATTGTGTTTCCAGTCTGTATATTCTTTTTAATTTTCAGTGTTTACATTGCATGTACCATGATGAGAGTTAACCATTTTTATCATGATATTCCTTTTCAACTTTTAAAAAGTTGATTTACTGGAAATAAGATATATTTCGTGGTTATGAACATCCATTGATCATTTTCTCCTCCATAATTGTTTGACAAAACCACAGATACATTGGTGACCATTTACATCAGTGGTTCTCAACCTGGGGTCCCCAGATGTTTTTGGCCTACAACTCCCAGAAATCCTAAAAGCTGATAAACTGGCTGAGATTTCTGGGAGTCGTAGGCCAAAAACATCTGGGGACCCTAGGTTGAGAACCACTGATTTACATGTTACATATATTCCAGGTGACCTAGAAGAAAGATGATATGTGCTGAGGTCCAATCCAGCCACCCAAATTGAGGTGGTCTTCATAGCAAATGACCAGCCATCACTGCTATCCATTCACCATATTTGGAATGCACATTCTGCATTTGTGATGTCGAGTGCCAAGTGTACAAAGTAGAAACATGAAAATATTTCCAATTTAATCTTAAAATTACATTCCATGCTGAGAGAAATGCTATCATCTCCTTTTGCAAGGTGTATTTGATTTTTTTAAACTTGCAGTTAGAAATCATTAGAAGTTAACAGTTTGCTTAGTGATATGGAAGGCAGTGCATAACAAGTACATTGACTCACACAAGGAAGCCATGGCCATGAGTTTGCAAGATCCGAGCAGAGCAGTTCTTGGAGGTCTGGCACTCATAAGTCTAAGCTGACATGCCCACAGTTAACCACAAAAATTAAGTTAGGTTGGATACCATTTATTTTGTTACTTCTAGTGCCTCTTGTGGCTTAGAGAAGGTCATTAAACAAAAATTACAACTGATATTAAAGATAATTGCCTAAAGCAATCTAAGGTGTTTGTTTACATCGTCCTGGAATCCATTTGGATGAAGGACAGTTTAGTCCCAAAAAATCCTATTGTTAGTTCTGATTATAATGGATAATTAAATTAGAAGGATTTACCTATCGGTTGCATTCCCATTCAGTAAATGATTGAATTGGGTCTACTCTAGTTGGATGCCAGTCACTTTTAAATTAAAATGCAAATAACACATACACACATCATGCTATGTGTGTTGTTCAATAAATTCTGAAAATAAGGAACCATTTAAACAAAAATTGGTCTTTCCTTGTTTTTGTATAATTTGCATTTTTCAAAAAAGGCACTTTTAATGAGAATTAGTTGAGAAATATTCTGTGATTAAACAGCATGCTTTCCTAACTAGTAACTGGTCAATCCCTTGCTAAGGGCTGTCTTTGTGGAAGAATTATTGATGGCTTCAAACTGGGCAAATGTTCTTACCACGGGATGGTTCTGCCCTGAAGGCTTTAACACATCATGCTGTGAGATGGAAATCTCAGATCTCCAATCTACGTCTGTTTTAACAGGCCCACACGTGTGACGGTGCGGTGATACTACATGGGTTTCCCGTGAATGTGCTAATAGGCCTTACGAGAGGGTTCTGTAACCATCCATCTGCTCGTTTTTAACATGCCTGATTGGCAAGCGGATGTAACAACTGACATCTGTTCCTGCTTATTGATATGTAGATTTATGGTAATTGCTCTGAACAATAAGACATGAAATTACCTAAGGTGAACATTAAATTAAATTTTCATGGCCTCTCTCCTCCTAAATATGTTCCCCACTCTCTCTATATATATATTCTTAGTTTCCAAGCATCTGTTATGAACATAATTTAATTGTATTTTTAATCTACCAGCAGAGAAATCAAAGTTGGGATTCTTGCTGTCCAGAATATTAGCCAAGTTTGATAGTTGACTGGTACATACAGATTACCAAAAAAGCAGAGTCAAATTCCACTTTTATTCACAACGTTTTTCTCCATCATAAAGATTAAGAGTTATTTCGTTTCCAGCAGCTCTTTCTCGGCAGAGCGATTTTTTTTCCAGCGGGATTCTTTCTTCTTCTTTTTTAATGCCACTCTGTCTATCAGGCTGTGCTTTAGAGTTTAAAGTGATTTGCATTTCTTCAGAGAGCGTTGCGTTTGCAGAATGTTCAACAGTTTCAAAGGACGATGATCAAATTATTTTCTGTCCGGGTCTGCTGTGGGATGTAGAAGAGAGGGAAACAGCAACAGCAGACAACAATAACAATCCTGTGCAATGTGAAAAGTGTAAGAATCAGAAATGGTGACAGACAGAAAGTAAAGCTGGCAAAAATACAGTGATATCAATGCAAGGATCTGGGAAGAACTACAGTGCCCAAGATTAATCCCCCTGTTTAATCGACTCTAAAATTTTCAGTCTAATACAAAGGCCATTTTTTTTCCTTCTAACAATTGGGATCTCTGAATATTATGCTATCTAAAAAATTAGGAAACAATATGAAATAAGGGCAAATGGCAGCATTAAACAACCTTTTGCCATACTGTGAGTTTTGTAATAGAAAGAAGAGTTCTTTCTTTCTTTCTTTCTTGTTTGGAAATTTGTGTTCCTCACTCTCCTGTGGCAGATTGAGAGCTTCTTTTAAAAAAAAAGAATGCTATTCTGTAAGTAACCTTTAAAACTGGAAATACATGGCACATCAAAGAGGTCGGGGATGCTTTGGCTGGAGATCCTGCATTGAGCAAGAGGTTGGATTTGGTGGCCCAAAAAACCACTTCCAATTACAGGATTCTGATAATGAAACTCCATCAAGCCAGACCCAACCTATAGTACAGGAGTCTTGTTTATCCAACCCTCGCTTATTCAACATTCTGTATTATCCAACTTGCCTTGGCTGCTTCTGGCTTGGGAGACTAAAAACAAGGCTCTTCCTCTTCCTCAGAGAATTACAACAAGGCTCCCCTTCCTTCCTTCCTTCCTTCCTTCCTTCCTTCCTTCCTTCCTTCTTTCCTTCCTTAGAATCATAGAATCAAAGAGTTGGAAGAGACCTCATGGGCCATCCATTCCAACCCCCTGCCAAGAAGCAGGAACATTGCATTCAAATCACCCCTGACAGATGGCCATCCAGCCTCTGTTTAAAAGCTTCCAAGGAAGGAGCCTCCACCACACTCCGGGGCAGAGAGTTCCACTGCTGAACAGCTCTCACAGTCAGGAAGTTCTTCCTAATGTTCAGATGGAATCTCTTTCTTGTAGTTTGAAGCCATTGTTCTGCGTCCTAGTCTCCAGGGAAGCAGAAAACAAGCTTGCTCCCTCCTCCCTGTGACTTCCTTTCACATATTTATACATGGCTATCATATCTCCTCTCAGCCTTACTTCTTCAGGCTAAACATGCTCAGCTCTTTAAGCCACTCTTCATAGGGCTTGTTCTCCAGACCCTTGATCATTTTAGTCGCCCTCCTCTGGACACATTCCAGCTTGTCAATATCTCTCTTGAATTGTGGTGCCCAGAATTGGACACAATATTCCAGGTGTGGTTCCCAGCCTCCTTTCCTTCTTCCTTCCTTCCTTCCTTCCTTCCTTCCTTCCTCTCTTCCTTCTCTGGCTCCTGCTCCCGACTCCACTTCACTCCTTGCTGTCTCTCACCTCCCTAGGGCCTGACATCTAGCTCAGGTGAGGTTTCAGGGAAGTGGCCTCCATGCAGATAAAAGGGGATCCCTTCCAGGGCAGCCTGTTGCCCTGGTTGCTCTGTCAGCCTTGCTCTCTGGCACTCTTGACCTCAGCACCCATCCTCACCTTGCCCCCCCCCCAGCCCTGGTCCAGCATTCTGCCCTCCTTTCTCTCTCTCCAGTAACGGAAATGTTTGCTTTATGGAAGCGGGAGGGAAGGAAAAGAAAGAACGAGAGTGGACACTAAAGGTGGGAGGCAAAGATGGAGGGGCCACATGTGAGAGAAGCCTGGGAGTGACATCAAGAACCCCCGCTCCCTCCCTCCTACGTTTGCTCGGGTTCCTTAATCCCTCTGTATTATCTAAGATTTTTTACTTATCCAACTTTCTGGTGGCCCGTTTATGTCAGATAAGCAAGAGTCTACTGAATTTCATACTGATACTTACCACTAAAAATAAATTTCTTCCAAAGTTCTTTACACTTTCTGGTAGTTGATATGAGAAGTTCATCCTATGGATCTTTGGGCCAGACTGTACAGAGCAGAGGCTCTTATTTAAGCGCATCCTTTTCTCTCCTGTTGTCCCTCACTATTCTATTCAGCCACCCACCAGGAGAGAAGAGATAGTGGAAATTCACCCTCCCTCTAGGTCCAATACCCTAAAAACCCCAGAATATGAAAGTTAACCCCCCCACACACAAAACCTCCCAAAATGAGCTGGCAAAATTTGAGCAGTGTAATTGAGTCTCATCAGCCACTATTAAATGAGCAAGCACTGAGAAATAATTTGACAGTGATTATTGTTGAGTCCTGCCAAGAATAATAGCAGCTGCCTGCAATCTATCTGGTGCGCAATTACTTAGGAAGGAGCCAGTGTGGTGCAGTGGTTTGACCATTGGACTGCAATGCTAGAGAGAAGGGTTCAGATTGTTGCTCAGCCATGAAACCCATGGGGTTAGCTTTGGCAAGTCAAACAGTTTTCATCTCAGAGGAAAGAAATCTTGCCTAGAAAACCTATGATAGAGTCACCTTCAGGTCTACATAGGTCAGAAACAGCTTGAAGGAACACAGCAAGAGCAAGCTAAACTGGATGTTGTGCTTGTAAGGATGCTCCTGTTTAAGGTTATTTAAATGGTAGTGTATGGAGAGAATGAATGCGTCCCCTCCCTGCAAGTACCTGAATATAAGCAAAATTGATAACATGCTGCATGCCAATGTTGAGGCCTCTCCCATCTTAGAAATTATCATGGGGTGGGCAGATCCCAGCTGTTCATTCATGCAGAGAAGACACATGAAATGGCAGCAACAGCAAGAGGTTTGTGGCAACATTGAGGAAATCTCAGCTGGTCATGGGGTTCCTGCTGTTCAGTCTTATCAAGTCTTCTTAGAATACTAATTCTTAATTCCGGTCCTATCAGGCATTCAAGGCAAGATAAGGCCAAGGGTGGACAAGTCAAATATTTGAGAGGAATGTGGAAAGATTTACATTCTGGAAGCATAGAGAGAAAACTTTGTGGTCTCCTTCACTGAGGATTGATGGATTGATGGAAAGCAGCTGATCAGGAAGTCATATGCCAGCATCCTCTGGTGTTACAAGATTGTCTGGGACAGATGGACCCTAAACATTTGTAGAACTGTCCAGGTGTGAAATGAACTAATCTTGCTTTGGACCTCCGTACATCAATTGAAATTTCTCTTGCAGCCATTTTCTTCTAAAAAGCCAGATTTCAACAAATCTTATTCATGAATATTTTATTTCAGTTCAGTTTCATTTATAGCCCACAATTCAGCAGGATCTTGGGACAGCAAGGGATAAGATTATAATAAAACAAATATTAAAACAAGAATATTACCTCTGAGGATGCATGCCATAGATGCAGGTGAAACGTCCGTAGAGAATGCTTCTAGAACATGGCCATATAGCCCGAGAAACCTACAACAACCCAGTGATTCCAGCCATGAAAGCCTTTGACAATACAAAGAACATTAATACTACATTATAACGAATGGTATGAGAAAGGCTGAGAGAATTAAGAACAACCATCTTGGAGCAAATTTTGAAAGCTTGAGCAATAAAAGGGATCTTCTTGGATATCTTTAAAAGAGGGCTCATCAGCTACCTGCTGGGGACCTTTTAGCTCAGTGGTTCTCAACCTGGGGTCCCCAGATGTTTTTGGCGTACAACTCCCAGAAATCCTAACAGGTGGTAAAACTGGCTGGGATTTCTGGGAGTTGTAGGCCAAAACATCTGGGGACCAGGTTGAGAACCACTGTTTTAGCTAAAGACCCTTCATTGAGTAGGACGTTGGACTCAATGACCCATGAAGCTACTTCCAACTCTGTGATTCTACATGAAATGATATCATAGTAGATGCTAGGCCAGGGCAATGGAACCACTTGCATAGAGAGATGGTAGAGTCTCCTCTCTAACTTTTAAATGGACAAATAACAATCCTGGCAGGTTGAAAAGGGAGGTAGACAAGAGGGGTAATTTAGCGGGTTCCAAAACAGAACATCTCCATTTTCGCATTGGGATCAATCATATTGAGCAGCTACCTTCTAGGGATGCTTTAGTTGGAGGGTCTGCATTGAGTAGGAGATTGGACTTGATGGCCCATGAAGCACCTTCTATTTACCATTCTATGAGTCTATGTTAAAATATATCACAGTAGTTGGTAGGCCAAAGTTGGGGAAATTGTGATCCTCCAGATGTTATTGAGTACAACACTACCATCACTCCTAGTGAAGACATCCAATAATTAAGGATGTGGGATCCAACAACATTTATTTATTTATTATTAACTTTATTTGTACCCCGCTAACATCTCCCGAAGGACTCGATGCAGCTTACAAAGGCCAAGGCCCTCAATAAAACAACAACATAACAATACATTATATAACTCATAAGCAAACAAAAAACATTAAAGCAGTAACAATAAACAATAAAACAATACACCATGACACATTTAAAAACTAGGGCCGGGCCAAATGTAATGGGTACAGTTAAAAGTGCTGGACATGACAGGTGAAATGTAGGATTCTAGGATAGGTGCAATGTGCAGACAGTCTTAAATCTCTAATAAAGTGCGTCCGGGACATGATGCTGGGAGTTTCCTATTCTGGAAAGGCACACTGGAACAGCCAGGTCTTCAAGCTCTTCCTAAAGACTGCCAACGTTGGGGCTTGTCTGATGTCCTTGGGGAGAGAGTTCCAGAGTTAGGGGGCCACCACAGAGAAGGCCCTGTCCCTCGTCCCCACCAAACGTGCTTGCGATGCAGGTGGGATCATGAGCAGGGCCTCTCCAGATGATCGGAGAGGGAACATCTACAGGTTTGAGTATGATAGGGAAACCTCCCAAGAGAGATAGATAGGATGCCAAACCTAAGTAGACCTTTGCTCTGTAACCACTTGTACAAAAGCACCCAAGCAAAAGCCTCTGTTGAAAATCTTGTTTTACAAGAATATATGGAGGCAAGCAATCCTTTGGCCATACTGTTTCACCATCACCATCATCACCACCAGCACCACTACCACTATCATTCCTCACTGACGGTTCAGAACACATTGCTCTCAGAAGGTCTTCTATAAATATTCTTTTTAAAGCCAGTCAACAAAGACATGCACCAACTTATAACTTGAAAATTATCTCACTAAAATAAAGGTAAAAATAATAAATAAGTACATGGCTAGAATTTCATGTTGGACTGAAACCAAGTCCAACTTGTGTTCCAGTTTTCATTGCCAGGTCCACAGCATTGCACATCAGAATTCCAAGATGTTTTCTCCATCCTTGCCCTGGTTATTGAAACTGCACTGTGAGCTCTCCCTCCTCTAATTTTCCTCCAGGTTCTTATTAAAATTCTGTTCTCATAAGTAGCTTAAGAACTCAAGCCAAAACATTACAGAAAGGGTTTGGCTCCCCCCAGTGCCCAAGTCTTTTCATAATAAGTCTCAGGGATCTTTCTGAGATATGTTTTCCCTCCAATAAACTCTTCCATCAAGTATTGCTGAACACCATCACCATAGTTAGTGCTGTCAGTCATCAATCATTTGCTGATGGAATTGATTCTGATTTAGCTCATAACAAAAGCACTGTGTGTATGTGTATGCATGAGATATATATAGAGAGAGAGATTTGTATGTGAAATTGGCATGGGCTGTGAATAAATGGACCATCCCTGCTCAAAACAGTTGTCTGAGACAGCTTGGCTAGGTGGGCAATTGTTTCAAAACCCTTGTGGGAATTGAGTGAGAAGAAGTTTTAAAGGTTTGGCAGGAGATTACCCCTGAAACTATGAGTCAAATTAAAGGCATTGCCCCTTTAAATAGGATTTCTGCCTAGCCAAATGAATTTTTCTTCCACTCTCCAACTTGATAATCTTTCGGTGAGTGAAAAATTGTAACTGTCTATACCTAGAACTCTTCTCTTTACTTTATTTGCAACCTCTTGGCAAGTTTCACTGGACCTTTTCTTTGGATGCCTGAATTCTATTTTTAAATGTTTGACTGAAGTTATACATTGTAGTATGCCACCCCCAACCCTCCTCCCTGTATTCTGAGAGGTAGTTCACCAGACTTAGCGCGGTTATGTGAAATTGTGGACACTGATGAGGAGCGGCTTAAGGATCCAGGCATGTTTAGCCTGAAGAAGAGAAGGCTGAGAGGAGATATGATAGCCGTGAAGCCACAGGGAGGAGGGAGCAAGCTTGTTTTCTGCTTCTCTGGAGACTAGGACACGAAACAATGGCTTCAAACTACAAGAAAGGAGATTCCATTTGAACATGAGGAAGAACTTATTGACTGTGAGAGCCGTTCAGCAGTGGAACTCTCTGCCCTGGAGTGTGGTGGAGGCTCCTTCTTTGGAATCTTTTAAACAGAGGCTGGATGGCCATCTTTCATGGGTGATTTGAATTCAGTATTCCTCCTTCTTGGCAGGAGGTTGGACTGGATGGCCTTAGAGGTCTCTTCCAACTCTTTGATTCTATGACTTGCAAACTCTATTGTTTTCAGTGGAACAAATGATGGAAGTACTGATTGTTGCTTGTACAAGAGGCCCTAAGTAAATTTGTGGATAAACAAAACTCTGTGGAAGGATTGTATTGTACTCCAGTGATAGAAATTTAAGTACTAAAGAAAAAATATTTGAGGTGGGTGGAATTCCTATGGGGGGTGGACAATGCCCTCATTTGCCCCTCTCATGTCCCATAATTATACCCCACTTCAGGCTAAGATGAGGACTTCTCTGTGTTTCATTTCAGTAAAAAGTAATGGCTTGAGTTTTCTAATCAGCTCACAGCTGCAGTTCCCCTTTGTGTTTCCTCTGCAGGAATGAATGCTTTACAGTTACAGAATCTGGCAACCCTAGCAGCTGCTGCTGCCGCCGCCCAGACCTCAGCTACTACCACCAATGCCAACCCTCTCACCACAACAACCGGTGCCCTCGGTGCACTCACGAGTCCAGGTAGGACCAAGTCAGCTTCTTGTCTTGTTTGTCATTTCTTCCAGTAAGGAGAGAAGCTACGAGGAGGACATCAAACTCATAGCAACATCCCAGATGTGGTTTTGATAAATGTGATGCAAGTCTGATTTTTTTAAAGTGCTCTCATAAATATCATGTTACGTAGGTTTTTTTTTTCAATCTGCCTCCTAAACAGTTGTGCCTTCCAGATGTATTGTGCTACAAATGCCAACTTCCATTACCATTCTGTCTAGGTCTGTTAAAAGTTGGAATCCAACACATCTGGTAGTCACAGCATGGAAGAAAACGGTGTTAAATACTAGTCTTCTCTGCTTTTTCTCTGCCTGTCAAGTGGTAACCAAAGCAGATCCTCACCCATGAAAGAAAATTTCAAAGCACTGCATTCAGAGGAATGAGGAGTGAACTTTGTTTAGTCAGGCCCATAATTCCCACTGTCCCATCAAACCACACTATTTCCCTCTTGTTATGACTGTTTTTGCAATGTAATTTCTTTACGTTTCTTCGTTCTTGGTCTGACTTGTTTTCCCCCTCCTGCTTCCTTCTTGACACATCTTTCTGAAAAGATACCTTTAGGGAAAGGGAGAGAAGTGGTTTTTAAAATTGCTGAGAAGAAAATTGGGTTAGTGTCTCTCATTGGCATAAAACCAGATGTCTGTGCTTAGACTGAGTGCAGCCGCTAATGTTTTTCTTTGTGGCTTTGGGTTAACTTAGTTATGGGTTTTATGTGGGGGGCTTCCAGATTTTAATCTGGTTCTGTGATTTCTAAGAAGCTCATAAGGACTGTGAGGTAGTGTGCTTTGAACAGCTGCTAACTCTGCTCTTGGTTATAAAAGAGGTAAATTTTGAATGAGCAGGGCCTCCCTGGATGATCTTAGATTGCGAGATGGGATATAGAGGCAGATGCATTTGGACAAGTAAGCTGGGCCAGAACCATATAGAGCTTTATAGGTCAAAACCAGCACTTTGAATTGGGCTCGGAGGTGGACCGGCAGCCAGTGGAGCTGACACAGCAGGGGAGTGGTATGCTCCCTGTATGTCACCCCAGTTAGTAATCTGGCTGCTTCCCGTTGGACTAGCTGAAGTTTCCGAGCTGTCTTCAAAGGCAGCCCCATGTAGAGAGTGCTGCAGTAATCTATTCAGGATGTAACTAGAGCATGGACGACCGTAGTCAGATCAGACTTCCCAAGGTACGGGCGCAGCTGGCACACAAATTTTAGCTGTGCAAAAGCTCCCCTGGCCACCGCCAAGACCTGGGGTCCAGGCTCAGCAATGAATCCAGGATCACTCCTAAGTTGCGACCTGTGTCTTCAGGGGGAGTGTAACCCCACCCAACACAGGCTATAACCCTATGTCCTGTTCGGCCTTTCGACTGACCAGGAGGACCTCTGTCTTGTCTGGATTCAATTTCAATTTGTTAGCCCTCATCCAATCCGACACAGCAGCCAAGCACCGGTTCAAGGTCTGGACAGCCTCTTTAGTAACAGGTGGGAAGAAGTGACAGATTTGGACATCATCTGCGTACAGATAACACCATACTCCATACTTGGTAGTCAATCTCCAGTAAACGTTGATGCAGAGAGGACCTAGAGAGAAGTCCTGTGTGTCTAACTTCCACACAACCGAGGGGGTTTACTGTATTTCTAATCTCAAGGCAAATTCTAAGGGATAAGAATTCATGTTAACATTACAGCTGTGTACATTTCAGATGATGAATGGTTAGACTCAATCAAGGAAGCCATGTTCCTGAATCTGCAAGAGCTGACACAGTGACCTGGCGGTATCTCATTCATAGAGTCTCCATAAGACAAAGTTGACCTGATGGCAATTAACAAGAATTCAGTTGTGTTCTTTAGTACACATCTCATAGCCATAGCTTGGAATTCTATATGGATATGCATGCTATAGTAGTTCTACATTCAGAACTACACAGTACCTTGAAATTCACCAGCCACAGACTTCTTATAAGCCATAGCAAACCTCTCATAACAACTGCATGCCTGTTGAAAGTGAGGGAAGAGTTTTGTTGAATCATAGAATGGGAAGAGAGCACAAGATCCATCTAGTCCAGTAGTTCTCAACCTTTGGGTCCCCAGGTGTTTTGGCCTACAACTCCCAAAAATCTCAGCCAGTTTACAACTTGTGGCCCTCCAGGTGTTTAGGACTTCAGCTCTCAGAATATTTATATACTTGTAGTCCTCCAGTCTACTCTGCAATAGGCAGAATGGGAGGGGAGCAAGAGCAATGGCATACCTCTATAGCAAACCAGGTAGGACTTGTTCATTGTGGTGAGAGGAAGGGAAGACCAACCTCACCAATATCCAAAGGCATGACAGGCATAAGGTTGACTTACATCTACTTATTCTTCCAACAAGATGCCAACCTATGTATGCTAGCAAGTGAAGGATGGCCTAATCAAAGACTTGTACCCTTTAAGCTAAACCGGCTCCAGTGCAAGATCATTCATCTTTCTTGTTGTTTGGGAAGGAAGAAATTAAAGACCACTTCAATCCTAATAAAGTGATCCCTTAATCACAAACAGTCAGAAATCTCAATATGCAATGGCCTTTGGACAATTGCCCCTAGAATGCATGCACGTATTGAATGGAAATGCCATTTGCATTAAGTGGAATATTGCCTTGGTTCAGTATCCATCTTGCTTTCAATTTTTAAGACATTCATCTTGAAAACATGACAAACATAGATCCATCAGTTTATATATTCCTTTGCACTCTCAGCCACAATGTTACCCTACCCTAATGGGTACAACTAATGCTTCAAGTGCACCATATTGGAGCTGCTGGATACAATAACAGACTGCCCCTTAACTTTTATTCTTGAAAATAGAGTTATATTTTTAGGATGATCTACAGCCGGTTCCCTTCCTGTCATTGTTTATTTTTATGGCACAGGACTTCAGCCCAGTTGTGAAAATGTATGATTCATGGCAGTCTTGCAGAAAACTTGTGTCTGTTTCTTTTTCTTTGGGGGAATGAGAATACATACTGCTGCCATAGTCCTGTCACAACGGCAAGACAAAGGAGCCTGTCTCAAGTGGGTCTCGGTAGTCACTGGAAGACGGAAATTCTTCCTAGTCACTTTCTTTCAACTCCGCTAACAACATTTTCCCTTATCTCTTTGCTCCAGAGCTGGACGAATGCTCAATGACCAGTGGAGCTTGGTGTTTGCAGATTTCAAATGCCCAGTTTTGAGACGTACTTTTCTGCCCTCGTCTGCCTTGACTGGCTGGATTTCTGGCAGTTTCTTGGCTGCCATCTCAAAATTTAATGATATCTGGTGAACCGGGCTCTAATTCTGATGCCAAAAAATATATAGCAGGCTATGTTTGGATCTAGAGCTGGAACTGGAAGCAGAATGCAAGTTGAAGGCATTTGGGGAAGAAAAGGAGCCAGTGGTGTTTAGGACAAAATAGGCAGAAATCTATAAGATTTCCTCACATTTTTTGAGGAACATGAAAGATATAGTGATAACATATAGTATTATATTAGAGATCCTTAAACAGCTAAAAGAACCAGATGTCATACCTGTGTGCTGGTCTAGAGAACCTAAAACAGAAGTCCTGTCTACACAGTCATATACAGTGTTCCCTCACTTATCGCGGGTGTTACGTTCCATGACCACCCGCGGAAAGTTAAAATCTGCAAAGTAGGAACACTATATTAATTTTAATATTTATACATTACTAGCTGTCCCCTGCCACGTGTTGCTGTGGCCCAGTCTGTTGATCTGGAAAATAAACTAATGAGAAAGTGTTGGTTTATAATATATGTAATTTCTTTATGCTTGTGGGTAAACAGTATTTCTTGCTATTTCTTTGTCAGTGACTACAACTCCCAAATGTCAAGGTCTATTTTCCCCAAACTCCATCTGTGATCATATTTGGGCATACTGAGTGCTTGTGCCAAGTGTGGCCCAGATCCATCATTGCTTGAATCCACAGTGCTCTCTGGATGTAGGTGAACTACAACTCCCAAAGTCAAGGTCAATGCCCACCAAACCCTTCCAATATTTTCTGTTGGTCATGGGAGTTCTGTGTGCCAAGTTTGGTTCAATTTCATCGTTGATGGAGTTCAGAATTCTCTTTGATTGTCGGTGAACTATAAAACCCAGCAACTACAACTCCCAAATGACAAAATCACAATTTTTTGAGTGATGGTCACTCAGTGTGTTGTGAGTTGGTTTGTTGCCAAATTTGGTGTGATTTCATTCATTGGTTTTTTTTGTTTTTGTTTTTAAGGTACTCATTATGCACAGGGCATTTTTATATATATAGATTTTAGTATTCAGGGGAAACTCTTTCCTTTACCTTATAAAGAAAATCCTTCAGTCACTTTAATTGAGCAGCAACTTTTAAAAAGTGCATTGGAGCATGCATGTGCAGTCTAGCTTTCACGCTTCCTTATCCGCTTCAGCTGCAAGTCCACCCAATAAGTCCCTCCAGAGCCATTTCTGGAGCTGCAGTAGTGCAGTAGGCTGCACTTCGTGACCAGCAGACCTTCCCCACCACACCTACACACCAGCCTCCCTTTTTGAGGCCCATTGGCCACTAGGCAGAGCCGCTCACCATCCGCCACTATGTAAATAATGTAATGTAAATATTTTACATTAATATTTATTTTAAAAACCACAAAACAGCGAATCTGCAAAAAGCAAACTGCGAAGTAGCAAGGGAACACTGTAAAGCAGTTTCATAATGAAGTTTGACTGCATTGAACTGCATTATATGGTAGGCTGGACTCATATAATGCAATGCAGTGCTGTTAAA
This sequence comes from Anolis sagrei ordinatus, assembly GCF_025583915.1. NCBI lineage: Eukaryota > Metazoa > Chordata > Lepidosauria > Squamata > Anolidae > Anolis > Anolis sagrei. Next base: position 13,298,243 of record NW_026847549.1, read on the forward strand.
CTGCATGCCCTATGAGGAGCGGCTTAAGGATACAGAATGGGGGACAATGCCTGGCTCGAGAGCAGTACGTGTGAAAAAGATCTTGGAGTCCTCATGGACAACAAGTTCAACATGAGCCAACAATGTGATGTGGCGGCAAAAAAAGCCAATAGGATTTTGGCCTCCATCAATGGGAGCATAGTGTCTAGAGCTAGGGAAGTAATGCTATCCCTCTATTCTGCTTTGGTTAGACCACACCTGGAATATTGTGTCCAATTCTGGGCACCACAATTCAAGAGAGATATGAGATAAGCTGGAATGTGTCCAGAGGAGGGCAACTAAAATGATCAAGGGTCTGAAGAACAAGCCCTATGAGGAGCGGCTTAAGGAGCTGGGCATGTTTATCCTGAAGAAGAGAAGGCTGAGAGGAGATATAATAGCCATGTATAAATATGTGAGAGGAAGCCACAGGGAGGAGGGAGCAAGCTTGTTTTCTGCTTCCCTGGAGACTAGGACGCAGAACAATGGTTTCAAACTACAAGAAAGGAGATTCCATCTGAACATGAGGAAGAACTTCCTGACTGTGAGAGCCATTCAGCAGTGGAACTCTCTGCCCCGGAGTGTGGCGGAGGCTCCTTCTTTGGAAGCTTTTAAACAGAGGCTGGATAGCCATCTGTCAGGGGTGATTTGAATGCAATATTCCTGCTTCTTGGCAGGGGTTGGACTGGATGGCCCATGAGGTCTCTTCCAACTCTTTGATTCTATGATTCTATGTCAGTATAGATGAGGCCAGAAATGACAACAACAAAATCCTGCTTCAGAAGTAAAGTGTTAAAACAGTTCCAATTCCACAGCAATTCATACCTTCCTGAGTGCATAGTTTCCAGAAACCTTGCTGTTTATAATTTATAATTAAGTGATCTATGCCTTATAAATATATGCATCATGTTTATTGTTTGCTTGCTTGTTTAAAGGAGATAATGTCTTGGCCATCATGACACAATAACTATTGTTCCTATGCAAGTATGTATTTTCAGCATGGTTCACTTATAAAAAATAACCCCTTGTACATTTAAAGAAAATCCCAAGTCTTTTTTGCCATTCTGAAATTCCGCTGCTTCTGTTCTGGTTAATTTAGCATTCTTCCTTAATGTGAAAACTGTGTACAAGAGAAACACCAGCTTGCTTGACTTTAATGAATCTGCCCTTGATGAACATGTACTAAGCATTATTAAACTTTGGAAATGTGCTTAATGGCTAGAGAACAGCCCTAGAGCATCATTGTAAATTTATATAGAAGCCTGGGGTTATTAACTTCCATAAATCAGCTGTAAAATTAGAATGTAAAAGAGCTGCGGTGTTGAAAAGAACACACTGCCATAGGAGTGAATGCAACCGTAAGTGTAATAAGTAGATTTGAAGAAGATGGAGAGGACCAAAAATATAATTTGGACCGACTCAAAATGGTTGCTACCGAGTGAAAGGAAGGGTATTTTCACTTCCATGAGTCAAGAGTTGTCCTGGGAATTTTAGTTTCATATAGTCTTTAGCCCTCTGTGTCAAAGAGTGATGCTGCCCCACCAAACTACAACTCCCAAGATTCCATAGCATTGACCCATCACAGTTAAAGTGATATCAAACTGCATTAATTCTACAGTATCTGTTAGGCTTGGGTAACCACGGAAAAATTTGGTTCTAAACTCGTTTCGTTTTTAGGGGGCCCTTGCATTTCGTTTTTTTTAATAATTTCAAAAATTTCCTTTTAAAAATTTCGAAATATACGAAATTTCATATAATTACGAATCGATTCGTTAATGGCAGACGCAATTGCGCAATATGCTAAAAAAAACCTCCAAATGGGACAGGGGAAACTTCTGAAGCTTCCCTCTCCCTCTGTTGTTGACTGTTGGTGTGATAAAACAAACAACAACTATAAAACTTGCACCAGACATGCGAAAATAATTACGAAATAATTAAAATAATTACGAAATAATTAAAAAATAATTACGAAATAAATTGAAAAAATTGTTTCGAATCTAATTTACTCCTCACACTATTCCTGCATGGCTCAATATTGGATCGTAAGCTAATTTAAATACGAATTAAAAACACAGATATGCAGATGACACCACTCTGATGGCCGAAAGTGAGGAGGAGCTGAGGAGCCTTCTAATCAAGGTGAAAGAAGAAAGCGCAAAAAGCCGGGTTGCAGCTAAACATAAAAAAAACCAAGATTATGGCAACAAGAATGATTGACAACTGGAAAATAGAGGGAGAAAATGTGGAAGCCGTGACAGACTTTGTATTTCTAGGTGCAAAGATTACTGCAGATGCAGACTGTGGCCAGGAAATCAGAAGACGCTTACTTCTTGGGAGGAGAGCAATGTCCAGTTTCGATAAAATAGTAAAGAGTAGAGACATCAGACTGGCAACAAAGATCCGCCTAGTCAAAGCCATGGTATTCCCTGTAGTAACCTACGGATGTGAGAGTTGGACCTTCAGGAAGGCTGAGCGAAGGAAGATCGATGCTTTTGAGCTGTGGTGTTGGAGGAAAGTTCTGAGAGTGCCTTGGACTGCGAGAAGATCCAACCAGTCCATCCTCCAGGAAATAAAGCCCGATTGCTCACTGGAGGGAAAGATACTAGAGACAAAGTTGAAGTACTTTGGCCACATCATGAGGAGACAGGAAAGCCTAGAGAAGACAATGATGCTGGGGAAAGTGGAAGGCAAAAGGAAGAGGGGCCGACCAAGGACAAGATGGATGGATGGCATCCTTGAAGTGACTGGACTGACCTTGAAGGAGCTGGGGGTGGTGACGGCCGACAGGGAGCTCTGGCGTGGGCTGGTCCATGAGGTCACGAAGAGTCGGAGACGACTGAACGAATGAACAACAATAAGCTAATTTAAATACGAATTAATAACGAATTACGAAATTAACGAACGAAACCGCCCAAGCCTAGTATCTGTATGTACCTTCCATTCTCCTATCTACTTATGACAACCCCATTAATTTCTTAGGGTTTTCTTAGGTAAGATGATTTTGCTTTTTCTTTCCTCTGAAATACCAGCAGCATTTCCCCCTCTTTAATGTTGTTATCGAGCTAAAACATCAATTTAATAGCCTCATTCCTCCTTATAAAACTTTACAACTAACCCAGAAACAACCCTTGTTAAGATGTGCTTTGATTTCAACTTTCTTATCTAGTGCTGCATTTTCCACTCCATTAAATACTTTGTAAACCTGAATAAAAGCTTTTCCTGGTTGCTCTCCGCTCCGTGGAAAGCATTTTGTTCTCTAAAGTCACATGTACTGTCTCAAAAGCATTTCTATTTAAACTTGGACTGTAATGGAACATTTATATTTGCCTTTCAGCAATGGTGGTGGTGGGGGGGGGGGTTCCTTGCTTATTTATTTATTTAAGTTTGCTTTTACTTTCAGTCACGAGGGAATTTTTTAAAATATTGCATTGTTTTAATTTAAGATTGCATTATCTTGCCTCCAGAGAAAATTCCTTTTCTTATGTTATTACAAAAGTGGCAATTCACATGAAGGGGAAGGGAAGGCTTTCCTGACTGTCTAATTCAATATGGTAAAATGAACTGTGTTTAGCATGGTGATAAGATTAAAATAATGTTTTACAAGATTTATTTAAAGATATGGGTGATAGTAGCAAAACTCTATAAGAAACACAGTGAGCAAGCAGGACAACAGGCACAAAGGGATTTGGAACATTTGGCATCTGGGTGTTTAAAATATTCCAAACTCATAATAGTGCAGAGTGTTGCATCCTAGCCTTGAGACACTTTTTCACCCAGCACCACAACAGAGTCCAATAGTATGAACTACGGCATTTTATTAAGAAAAGCATGTAGAAAGGGAGTAAAGGGTATTTCCCAAAAGAGCAGCAGAGTAGGAAATACAAAATAGCAGCAATCCAAAAATGGTAAAGTACATGAAGTCAAGAGAGTCAAAATCACAGGCATAAATCCATGAGCATGGAAACAGGGACTTTTTCCAAGGCAAACCCTTCCAGGAACATAGGCAAACACAGGAAACTTGAATCATGAACTTAAGAGTTGAGACAGGAACCCAAACCTTATGGCAACGTTGTCTCCTCTGAGACACACCAAGTAAATATCACTTAATTTAAGCCTAACCAAGATACCATGAGGTCATAACGAATGCACCTGAGCTTCTAAGAGATTTCTCACTGAGTCTCTTAGAACACCTAATTAATCTATCTTTCATTCCCTTCATCCTGAGACCTAATCTGACTGTGGGAAAACTCCCCATTGGCTGAAGGCTGTTTCCCAAGAGAAATTGACCTTTCACTGGTTTCCCTTTCCCCTGTTGCTAAGGAACAAATATTGGAATCCAAAACATCCTCAGCCTCATCTTCAGCTGCCTGTAATTCTCTCAGATCTAAGGCCTCCAATTCTCCCCAATCACACAGAGACTCATAATTTTGAAACCCATCATCCCCTTGTAGACTTGCTACAAAAGAGACAATCTCTGAGCCTACTAAAGCCATTTGCAGAGCCACAACACAACACAGAGAAACAAAGGTAAAAACAGCCATTATAAGTTGAGTATCCCTTATCTAAAATGCTTGGAACCACAAATGTTTTGTATTTTTATTTGGGAAGGGAAGGGGAAACACTGAAATGCTTACCTACACATAATGAGATGGGATCCGAGACTAAACATGAATTTCACTTATGTATCATATATACGTTATGTGCATAACCTGAAAGTTTATGGTTGTCCTTCCCCTCCCAGGGTGCTTGTGCCCCGTTTTGTGCTGGTCAGTGACCGTAATAAGGTTTTGTACTTGTACACAATATTTTTAATAATTTTGTAAATGAAAGAAAGTTTGTGTACATTGAACCATCAGAAAGCTCAGTGCCCCAAATGAATAATTTTGGATTTCAAAGTATTTTGGAATTCCAGATAAGGGATACTCAACCTTTATTTTATAGTCATGATTCCCTAACCCCAGTTCCCCAAAATTAACTGACTTAACCCTCCATAGAAATTTGGACCCAGAGATGTATAAACACAATTTGAATGGCAATAACAAAGAAGAGGGGAATTAAAGGAGTTCATACTCCAACATCATGACAATGGAAGAACATTTCCACTTTCCGTAGCTATTACTCAAGGAAACTCTGGCAATGGTACTGATCCATGGAGAACCTTTCCTTTGTTTCATGAGATATGGTGCTCCTGTTAGAGCTGGGAAGCAAGAAGTGATTATCAGGTGAGAAGGAAGCAGAAAGTAGGGTAAGAAGCAGTACTTTAAGAATATTGGCTGATGCATTATGGGAGATCTTTAAGATCTCAGACTTAGTGCCTGGATGCTAAGCAAGGGATGAAATGAATGCTATTGGTCTTTCTGTCAGCTGAATCCCTTCTCTGAAAGCCATACAATTCATTCCTTAAGTGTCTATATTTTTCCCCAGTCCAAGTACTCAAAGAAATGAGGAACATCCTACCTAACCCAACCAGACTGAGTTTTCACAGATTTCTAACATTGCCCAGTGGGATAGTTGAGCAGGTGGAGTGCATTACTACACAAATGTTCATGTCCTTCCCTCATTCCATCAACTTCTAAACCTTGGAGGAGAACACTACTATTCCTTTTACTTATTTTTTATTTATTCATTTTTATTGCATACATTTTTGATAGAAATACATAAAAATTCAGGATTGAGATGATAATGGGGAAGTTTGCTGGGAAAAGGGAGGAGGGAAGAGAACAAAACAAAACAACAAAAAAAGAGCCCTTTTACTTTTGAGAAGGGAGGAACAGTGTCTGTGAAGAAAAATATGCAGTTGGCCTCATCTACAATTGATAAAGAAATGAGAGTGATATCATTATCCTTCCCCTTGGATCCCAGACCAACAGTTTCTTCCTTTCTTCTTTTCCCATCAGTTAGAAGGGAAGGAGTAGATTTTGGGTAGGGTACATGGAACAAGCAAGTAGCACCCTCCATCTCACCCATAAAGAGTGTAATCCATACTTACATTAATATGATTCCAGTCACTAAACAAGAGTACTAATGCCAGTGTGGTGTAGTGGTTTGAGTGCTGGACTGTGAATTTGATTTCTTCCTTATCTGTGAAAACCCACTTGGTGACCCAGAGAAAGCCACACACTTTTAGACCCTGTGATATGTCCGCCATACATTGGAAATGGCTTGAAGACTCTCAACTACAACAAACTAATTAAGTATTGTCGAAGGCTTTCATGGCCAGAATCACTGGGTTGTTGTAGGTTTTTTCGGACTATATGGCCATGGTCTAGAGGCATTCTCTCCTGACGTTTTGCCTGCATCTATGGCAAGCATCCTCAGAGGTAGTGAGGTTTGCCATACCTCTGAGGATGCTTGCCATAGATGCAGAAGAGAATGCCTCTAGACCATGGCCATATAGCCCGAAAAAACCTATAACAACCCAAACTAACGAAGGATGGGATTAGCTTGGCAGTTCAAAATCCTAGGTGGAAGAGGACGAGGTATAGGTAAAACTCTGCCTGTGTCTTGATTCTGCAGATTCCCTTTGCTGCAGATAGACTTCAAATATTGGACAGAGAAAAGAGATAAGGTCTTCTTTTCTCCTTTTCCCCCTCCTCATTTTGAAACATGCCATGTCAGAGATTCTTAAAAAAGAAAATGTACCAGAGAGGAAGAGAATGAAAATGTCTTACTTGTCAAAGTACCCATTTTCTTCTAGATCAGAAAGTGCTTTTCAGCAAACAGGTTCATTTCCTAGAATTTCAGCTTATTTTTCATCAAATACCTTTGACATGAAACAATGCTTCTACTATTTTTCTATTTAAATATGTTTTAATTTGCATCAGTTTTATAACACTAATAATATAGTCACATTTTTTCTCTTTTAAATTCCCCAAGTAAGTTTAGAAATAGTTCCTTTTGTTTGCATGCTTAAGGAGTGGGGGGAAATCGATTAATGTTGCCCATAGCTAGAACTGTTTTTAACACATCAGATGGCACTGAATAAAAGTACAAACAGAAATCATAACAGAATGAACCAAACAGGAACATATTTCTTTCATGATTTCCTCGCTGATCATCAAAAGCCTCATACACTCATTAGTATTCTTTTTTATTTGATGGTGGTGTTATTTTATTTACTTTAAGCACCTTTGTGTGCCAAAATCATTCCTCAGTCTTTTGTTTTCTAGCTTTTCTGGAACAGTTTTTTTTTCTTTTAAAGAAATAGAAATAGTTTCAAATATTCAGTCAGAATATACAACAACTAACATTTAAATTATATAGATAGATGATAGATAGATAGATAGATAGATAGATAGATAGATAGATAGATAGATAGATAGATAAAATACAGTAAGACCCTCATAAATGTGGAACCCATATCCACTCTCTCTAGGAATTTTCTGGGTCCTATAAGCAATTGTATGGTATATTTCTAAATGATGTTACCATACCTCCAAAACTACCCTATGAGCCAAAAACAGATCATTCAATTGTATTAATTCATATGCACAGCTTCAGGTAACCATGAACTTGCCTGAATGAAGCAGATAGATGGAGAAATGATGAATGTATTCGCTGTGGTTACTGGGATTTTACTGTATATAAAAACGTTTCCTTCCAGAATCAGGGGATGAAGCCCTTCCTTCTAGTGTCCATTTTGTATCCCTGCTTTCAATGGGTCCCAAATCCATTTTTTGGGAGCCTCCCAAAATCGGGAGGGAAGATACCTGTTTTTGCTCTGGGGTGCTGAAAGATCCGTTTTCTACCAGCCCATTATGGGAGGGGGACTTCTCAGGCTTCCCTTCCCATCATTTTAGGCATTTAAGCTGTTTTACTCTAGAAGGGAGGTGCTCAGTAGCAGGCAGGTGCATGCTTTAAGGGGGCTTCTTACCTGTTTCTACTCTAAAGATGGTGTGCAGGCACATGTGCTGGACCTGCACACCACACATGCACTCTCTCTTTCCAAGGCATGGAGAACCATGTGCTCACAAAAGCAGAGAGGGAGCCAACGATTGGCTTCCGCTTGCTTTTATGTTGAGCTGATTGGGGGGGGGGGGGCTTCCAGTTACGTGCTCCTGCAGGTATGAAAGAACGAAGGAAACGAAGGCAAATTAGTTCCGCACACAATTCTACTTCCTTCTTCATGAACTTCATCCTTAATCTTACAACAAGTTTTGTGAATGACCCTACAAACTTGCCTGAATGAAGCAGATAGATGGAGAAATGATGACTGAAATGGATGCAGTAGATATCACCATCTTAATTTCCCAGCATGCTCTGAGCCTTACATTTCTAGGACAGTTATTTCATCCAATTATTTTTGGGGCAATATAGCAATTAACACAGGGTTTAAACCTATTATTATTATTATTATTATTATTATTATTATTATTATTATGATAGAAAAGAAAAGCAATGTAACCAGCAATGGGGCTTGCCCTGTAGCACTTTGCATCCTAGCTAATATTAAGACATTAATTTCTTATTCATTGTTGTGCCGTTGTGCCTGGGGGCTATAATTCTTAGTGAAAGAGGCATGGACGTGACATCTTTCCCCCAGGGGATTGCTTCTTGCCCTCCTTTAGGAAAACTGGAACTCCCAAGGACCAAAACACTGTAGATAACTCAAAATAGGTTTATTGTTCACAAAGAGTTATCCCTTTAAGGCAATAAGCTGGAAGTTTCAAAGGGGTAAAGGAAATATACATTACAGTCTCTGGTTGTCTTGGGTCCAAGGAGTTTTGCAGCTGAGAAGCTTTTCCAGGTCCCTCTTTCTCAATGGCTGTGAATATCGGAATAATCACAACCCCAATTCCAATGGCCTATATTTTGAAGGCACAAAGCCTTCCTCTGGTGCCAAAGAACTGGTTTGAAGGCGCTTGAGACTTCTCAACGTCGTCCAGGTTGATCTGAACATGAAGCATAAGTCTCAAGGGTAAGAACCTCAGAATTGGTGCTGAGAGGTAACTTAATCAAGGGCTTCAGAGCCAAGTCTCTCTCTCACGTCCATCTGATAGAAAGTTTGATGGTGGGATGGAAAAGGAAACACTGTCCTGCTCTCTAGGAAGAGGTGGGGTCAAACAATTGAGCAGGAGGAGCAATTCAACTGGTGCAAACAACATTGATTGATAGCCATAAATAACCAATCAATCCAACTATACATTTACAGGGTAAAAAGGCAAAATCAGGAATGATACAACAGTTCAAATCCTGCAACTTACAGTTCTACATATAGGTGGTGCCACTCGTGCCGTCACAATTGTCATCTATTCACCCATCTCTCTTCCTAAACTAAAATTAGTCTTTTAGATGCATGAACATATGTTGACAAATATATTTTGAACCTAGAAATGGTTAGAAGGCATGGTGGGAACAAAACTGAAAGTGTCTCATCTGACTACCATCCTTGATCTCAAATATACAACTTAAAGCAAGCGATGTAAGTCTACCATACCATATATATGTACCATATTGTAGTACTCAATCTGATAATCACTAATTTTAGGCAGAATGGCCACTTAATCATTACCCTGCCCACCCCCAGCCCCCCAAGAAAAAAACAAATGGAGAAACTGTTACCAAACACTGCATAACATTTAAATATGGTAATAGATACATGTTTAGAAATAACTGTCATTCAATAAAAAGAAATACAAGACGCAGTCCACTTTAACATTATTTCAGCACCTTGAATCGTTCCTTATAAATTCAGATCAAAATGCAGAGCACATGAAAGCCACCATCCCCTGCTGCTGCAGAGTCCCTTTATCCATAGCCATGATCATGTTGGCTGACCAAGAGCTTTAAAAAAAGAAAGCCAAACTCCCTGAAGTTGCCATCAACCCTACAAACAGAGGATTATTCTCTTACATCCCTTTCAGAAGATGGCTTCAAATATCCCTTCAAATCGATGAATATCCTTTGTAAAGTTGGGCATGTGGGGAACCTAGCTTCTGACAAACCAAGATAGTCCTGTAAAATGTTCTTTGCACTGCTGTCCAGTTTGCATTTAGCTGAGCAACATTCTTTCCTTCAGAGTTCCTCAGATACCCTCCAACATTTGGAAGTATGTGACTATTCAAAACCAAGAGTGGTCAAAATGGCAAACATCAATGAAGCAGAACCTACTTAAGTTAGGAGAGGCTGCAGCAATTTGCTTTTGCTTAAGCCTGCAGGGAAGAACAAGATTCCATCTCCTCTTCTCCTCTCCACCCTGCTGAATTAACTGAACCCAAACTAACATAGTATGCTGCAACTGAAGTAAGCTGATGACAATGAAGAAAGAAAGTGAAAAGAAAAGAGTAAAGGTGGAAGAAATTAAAATGTGGGATTGCAGAGGATTAACTCCTGTCAAATTGGGGCAATTGGAAGGGAATTGTAGGTGCCCCTGGTGACTACCACATATTCATTCTCTTCTTTTTCTCTCCTGCAGTTCTGAACAACTTTTTCCCTTTTTCTTTCCCTTCCCCTCTGAGCAACTGTTGGAATTTGGTCTAGAAGGAATAGTAAAGAGGGAGTTGTCTACAATGAGAGTAATAACAAAGATGGTTATTTATGCTTGAGAAAAACTGGACACTACGGATAGTTGAAGAAGAGAGAGAGTGTTTCTGGTGGGCAAGTCACAACTGCTCTTTCACTGAAAGTAAGGCCATTGTCTTCCTTGTCAAGTCTCATAAGCACCATGCAAAAATGGACACATCAGGTGGCAGGCTTTGGAAGACCTGGAAGACAGCAGATAAGGAGATACATAAATCTAATGAGGCATAATCAACAAGACATATTTCTTGCTTGCCAGCTGCATGGGTGCAAAGTGTGGCAGAATGTAAAATAAACCACGTGTAGTTAACATTTTATCAGCCCACACACTGCTTTGCCAGAGAAAGAAAATATGCCATGCAGGTGGATAGTAAAGTAGTTTATTCTTCGTACTTCAGAACAAGATATGTAACATGGTCTTTCTTTGTCCATGTGGATAAACTCCTTCAGCGGCTCATGAAGTGAGGGCACACTCCAAGCTCTCTCTCTCGCTCTCTCTCTCTCTCTCTCTCTCTCTCTCTGCTTCTCTCTCTGCACCTGTATAGCTCAAGCCTGAACAAAAATGTAACATTAGTCAAAAGTCCCAGGCTCAGCCTGCTCCCTGGGCATTGCCCAACCAATCAGCTTCATGTATCATATTTTACAGTTTATTTATTTGTCGTGTCAGGGCAACCAGTCAATTGTATTACATTTATAACAGAACAAAACAGACAGACAAAATACAAAATTTGTGAGTTTGGTAGTTGATTAAATGTCCTTTGACCAGTAGCTGGCCACTTGGAGTGCTTCTGGTGTTGCTGCAAGAAGGTCCTCCATTGTGCATGTGGCAGGGCTCAGGGTGCATTGCAGCAGGTGGTCAGTGGTTTGCTCTTCTCCACACTCGCATGTAGTGGATTCCACTTTGTAGCCCCATTTCTTGAGGTTGGCACTGCATCTCGTGGTGCCAGAGCGCAGTCTGTTCAGGGCCTTCCAAGTCGCCCAGTCTTCTTTGTGCCCAGGGGGGAGTCTCTCATTTGGTATCAGCCATTGGTTGAGGTTCTGGGTTTGAGCCTGCCACTTTTGGACTCTTGCTTGCTGAGGTGTTCCAGCGAGTGTCTCTGTAGATCTTAGAAAACTATTTCTAGATTTAAGTCATTGACGTGCTGGCTGATACCCAAACAGGGGATGAGCTGGAGATGTTTCTGCCTTGGTCCTTTCACTATTGGCTGCTACTTCCCGGTGGATGTCAGGTGGTGCAATACTAGCTAAGCAGTATAATTTCTCCAGTGGTGTAGGGCACAGACACCCCGTGATAATGTGGCATTTTACAGTTGACACACACACACTGATTCCTTGCATGTTCCAACACAAAGTGCCTGCTCATTGAAATGGGCAGGAAAACATTCTAATGGAAGATTCCCCAAAGCAATCCCTGGGAGGGGGCATTTTGAATTTTCTGCCTCGGGTCCCAAAATGGCTCCAATTGGAAGCTGGGGCTACTGCCAGAAATAGTATGAGTCGGTCAGACTTTTCTGCAACTCCCAGGGAAACACCCATTGCCTCTAGTCATTCTCAGGGTTACAGGTACCATCCCAGCATAAATTCCCAGAACTTTTTCTTCTTCTCCTTCTTTAAATACCTTATCTGATTGTCAACTAATTCTTTCATGCTTTGTGCACCGTTAATAAAAGCAGCCATTGCCTGTTTTGCTACAGTTAATTTACTTGATCTCCCAGACAAACGCAGAGGATTGTCTCTGGCATTCTTGACCAGCTTGTCAGTTCAAAAATCTATTTGCAAAGATAAAAGCTCTGTTCTGTATCCTAGGGATACAGTTAAATGATTTATAGGTTATTCATTATGTTATCCATACGACAAAAGGTTGCCTTTGTTAGGTAAAGGCATTCATGTTTCGAACTCAATTGTTGGAAACTGGGGACATTTTTATAGAAAATTTTAGATGCTTCAGCAGCGAAGAATTACCGAATGCCTATGCCCAGCTTCCTTTAAAGGCTCTTTGTCTGCTTGTGTGCTTCACCACAATGTACATGTCTCCAATAGACAGTTCAAGACTTCTATGGTGACATTTTGTTATAGATTACTATACCCACTGTGCCATCTATCATTTACTTCCAAAAATGGTTTAAAAATAGCTTTACCTGTATGACAGTATTCTGAATCAATTAATGGAGATGGTTCATTTTGGAAACTTGGAAAATCCTGAATTTTATTCCACTAAATAGCTACAAATTTGACTGTACAAGTAACATATTCATTTACTTTGTTAAACAGAAATCTCTCCGTATCCATGGATTCAATCATCCACAGTTTGAAAATACCCCCCTCCCTAAAATTCTCAAAAGCAAACCTTGATTTTGGCATTTTATAAAAAGGGATGCCACTTTATTATGCTGTTGTATGGGACTTGAGCATCCACTGTTTTTGATAACCACAGGAGTCCTGAAACCAAACCTCAGTGGATTCCAAGGGCTCATTGTACAAAGATCATGGAATCATAGAGCTGGAAGAGGCCTCATGGGCCATCCAGTCGAACCCGCTGCCAAGAAGCAGGAAAATTACATTCAATGCACCTGTCGCACCTCAGGATAGATTCACCTTGCTCAGAACACCACACACACCAAGGTTGTAGGTTTTGTAATTTATTAAAGAAAAGGTAAAGTCTTAAACACAAAAGTAAAGTTGCAAAAGTTCAATAACCAGACAGAGTCTTAAATGCAAAGGCAGAATTTCCAAAGTCCAGAGGCAAATAACATGAAGCATATTCCATAAACAGTGATCAAACAAGATTCCAAGGCAGCATGACCGAGTCCCAAGAAGCCAAGATCCAAATCAGAGTCCCAAGAAACCAAAAGCATTGCCCAAAAGCCAAGATAATCCAGAGAAGTTATCAGGGTGTTCACTGAAGTTGCACTGACAAAAGCTTGCCTTCAATCAGCTCACTAAATATGCTTTCCCAGCACGAAAGCATTCCTTTGACCTCTAACCTGAGTTTCGGGGGGGGGGCTGAGTCTGAGTGAAAGAGGGTCTACCCTAGCAAACCTTTTGTATCATTACCCCAATACCCCCATGCATATGGGATATATTGAGTATGGTGATCAGATCATGATATGAATAAACATAACAGTTTAAATAATGCACCAGTAAGGCCTTTTTCGCGAACCACCATGAGAATTTCGGGGGGGGGGTGTAGCCCCTCAAGCCCCCCCCCCCCCCCCCCCCCCCCCGGCTACATGCCTGCCCATAAGGGATGTGGAAGTTGGAATTCTCTTGGTGACTTATACTAGCCTAACCAGGGGTCATGCTGGGTTAACAGCTTTTCTGAGCCCAAAGAATCACTCTAATCAATAATTCCATGTTCCAACTTTATCGCAACTGTATTCCTGGATTGCTCAGTTTATTTTCTGCGATGGAGTTTGCAAGTGCTGCACACAGGCTAGACTTCACTCATTTACAAACGCACTGACCAGGAGCAAAATGTGAGCTCTGAATCGTCAAAATTAATTTAAAGCTTAATAAAATGCAAATGCACACCTCAAGGAGTGTTAATATTAAGTGGCTCATTGCAGCCACAAGTGTCGAGCGTTCACAGTTCCCTCGATTTGTTGGCATTCAGCCAGAAGAAAAAAGGGGGAAAAAGAGGAGATTTTTACCTTTTTGTGGATTGAGATGCTTCGTGCCATATTAAAGGCAACCTAATCCATCAAATGCTAATTATCCAAGTGCTTAGGAAAAGGCAGCACTGTAATGTTATTTATAATACGGACAGCTGAGAACCTGAGGGAATCTGCCCAACAAGGTTAGCAGCATGTTTCTAACGATATGTAGAATGTCCAAAAGACAAATTTAAAGAAAAAGAAGTGCTTTTTCATTGAAGGTGCAATCTGACACATGGAGCCAATTTAATGTCAGATGTGGCTTTAAAAATGATCATAAATGAACAGCGAACACAAAAGAATGACTGTATCAGCCACTCTTCTACTAGCCATTACAATGTAATCTTCAGATACGTTAGTGAACGATCCGGTATTAGCCATACCAAGGGACACAGCAACTTATACTGGACATTTTATTTCCTCCCTATTTTTATTTCATCATTTTGGAACCTGCCACCATTGTCTTCCAAGCACAATGGGCTTTTTAGTTGCCTGCCATCTCCAAATTGACCAATATTTGCATGGAACTGAGCAGGAAGACCTTTTTAGCCAATGGGTTGGGGCTTTTTTTAGCAGTTTCACCCAGTCTCTGACATATCCTTTACTACTTTCTTTTCTTCAGTTTTGGAGGATTGGTATGTAAATACTTTGCACTTATATGTGTATTAAAAGTCCATTTGTCCTCCAAGAAGGTTACATGGTCCATGCCTTAGTCACCTCCAGATTGGACTACTGTAATGCGCTCTACGTGGGGCTGCCCTTGAAAACGGCCCAGAAATTCCAACTGATCCAACGGGCGGCTGCCAGGTTGTTAACTGGTGCTCCTTACAGAGAGAGGTCAACCCTCCTGTTTAAGGAGCTCCATTGGCTGCTGTTCATTTTCCGGACCCAATTCAAGGTGCAGGTGCTTACCTACAAAGCCCTAAACAGTTTGGGACCCGCCTACCTGCGTGACCGCATCTCCGTATATGAACCCACACGATCTCTCCGATCATCTGGTGAGGCCCTGCTCATGATCCCACCTGCGTTGCAAGCGTGATTGGTGGGGACGAGGGACAGGGCCTTCTCCATGGTGGCCCGCTGACTCTGGAACTCTCTCCCCAAGGACATCAGACAAGCCCCAACATTGGCAGTCTTTAGGAAGAGCTTGAAGAGGTGGTTGTTCCAGTGTGCCTTCCCAGAATAGGAAACTCCTAGCATCATGTCCCAATTGCACTTTACTAGAGATTAAGATTGTCTGCACACCGCACTTATCTCCAAAAACCTATCCATCTTACCTGTCATGTTCAGCATTTTAAAATTTTAATCATTACATTTGGCCCGGCCTTAGTTTTAAATGTGTCATTGTGTTATTGTCTAATGTTTATTGCTATTGTTTTAATGTTTATTGCTTTTTTATGAGTTTATTTATTGTTGTATTTGTTATGCTGTTGTTTTATTGATGTGTTGGGCCTTGGCCTCTTGTAAGCCGCACCGAGTCCTTCGGGAGATGTTAGCAGGGTATAAATAAAGGATTATTATTATTATTATTATTATTATTATTATTATTATTATTATATGTGATTTAATCCTTGAGCATCGCCTCCAGACACAAGAGAAGGGAAAAGGAGAAAGCCTTGACCTTTGTCTGTGTTGTATGTCATTGTTCACTGTGTGTAAAAGGCACTGAAGTTTTGCCTCTTGTGTGTATATTGTAATCTGCTTTGAGTCCCTCTGGAAAGATAAAGTGGAATATAAATAAAGTGTATTTTTGTTATTATTAAAAAAAGGCTGAATATCTTGCAAAAATACAAATATGGTATACAAATATGGTAAATAAGAGACCCGGTGGCGCAGTGGGTTAAACCCCTGTGCCGGCAGGACTGAAGACCGACAGGTCGCAGGTTCGAATCCGGGGAGAGGCAGATGAGCTCCCTCTATCAGCTCCAGCTCCTCATACAGGGACATGAGAGAAGCCTCCCACAAAGATGATAAAAACATCAAAAATCATCCGAGCGTCCCCTGGGCAACATCCTTGCAGACGGCCAATTCTGTCACACCAGAAGCGACTTGCAGTTTCTCAAGTCACTCCTGACATGACAAAAAATAAACAAACAAATAAATAAATAAATCTTGCAAAAATACAGCTGGGATAATTCCATAACATTGAGCCACAAAAGTGATGCCAACTGCATTCATTCTACAATATATATCAGGCATGGGAAAATGTCAGCCCTCCAGGTATTCTGAATTTCAACTCCCACAATTCCCAAGAGCTGGTAAGTCCAAAACACCTGGCGGGCAGAAGTTTGCCCATGTCAGGAATAGATGCACCCACAGTTCACTTGGTTTTGTGTATTGTCGAAGGCTTTCATGGCCGGAATCACTGGGTTGTTGTAGGTTTCTCGGGTAGACCTCACTACCTCTGAGGATGCTTGCCATAGATGCAGGCAAAACGTCAGGAGAGAATGCCTCTAGACCATGGCCATATAGCCCGAAAAAACCTACAACAACTCACTTGGTTTTATTTCCAAGCACACATTCTAATGAAAAATCAAATTAATGAGTGAGAATTAAATAATATTATTTTCCATCAAATTTTAGGGTCAGCTTAATGCATTTTCTCACCAGCTGTTTGTGACATTTCTGGTGGAACAGACCATTTACTGGTCTTTTTCTTGCCTCCTTTAGTGGCTGCATCGACGGCAAATTCCACAGCTGGGGCAGCCATGAATTCTTTGACTTCTCTGGGGACTCTCCAAGGACTGGCAGGAGCCACTGTTGGATTGAATAATATTAATGCACTAGCAGGTACCGTAAACAGTGAGTATTTATTGCTGTGGTGGACACTCCAGCAATTTCCCTGTAATCACCGTAGGAACACTAACCGCTATAATATAGTGAATGTTATTGTAAAAAAAAAAAGCACACGTACAAAAATATTTGTTAAAATTGTCATAAAAGACCTGAACAGGTCATTTTTTTTCAAAGGTTCATAATGCCTTCAAACACAAATGCTAATATTTCTGTACCTTTTTGTGCAATCTGTACATTTTGTTAGGCCTTACTTGGGTAGATTGATTGATTCTCAAGAACATCCCAAGCATTGTCTTCTGGTTCAAGAGTTCATGAAAGCAGATATAGTTTTATGTTGATGAGATACTAAGAAGGGCTCCTGCTTTTGCTACTGTTAGTAGTAACTAGCAGTAGTAGCTAGTAGTGGGTGCTATTAGTGGTAACAATAGCAACAGCAGCATTCTATTACAATAAACATTTGATTAGTGAAGGATATATGAAAAATGCCCCTGTAAGTGCTGGTAGTCTTATTTATAGTTTTCAGTAAACAATTACATAAGATGTTACATGTGAAATACGAAACATTTCTTGTTCCTGGAAGCCATGGACATGCACTGGGTGTTTGAGAAATAATCCCACAATAATTTTTTTGTGTTACAATGAGGTTAAAATATAGCGCATGACAGAGATAGCTCTGCCACTATACCTATGATTATCTTCCCAGTCTCGCCAGAATAATATTTGTTGTAGTAGTATTAGTAATGTATACCATCTTTACTCCAAAATTGGTACATAAGGTGGCCAGCAGAAGTGATGAGTGCTATTTTAGATCAAACCAAATATACAGGCATACATGTTATTGATATCTATAAATAAATTAGACTTAATGAATGAATTTGATTGGACTGGGTGTTGACACAATAGCCAGCATGGTTTAGTTTGAGCATTGGACTAGGGATGAAATCCTTTTCTAGCTATGGAAACCCACTGAGTGACCTTGGGGAAATCACACTCACTAAACCTCAGAGGAAGACTAAGGCATACTCCCTCTTAATGCATCTTGTCTAGAGATATCTATGGTAGGGTATGCCTTAGGGTCACCGTATGTTGCCAATGACTTCAAGGTACATATCAACCATGTGTGTTGACTCAACATTCAATGGTTGACCCCATAAGATCTATTCTAGTTGGGAACAACTGATGGTATTCTGGTCATAGTATGTTGGAAGTAAAAACTGGAAGTCACTGTAAGCAGAGGTTTGGAGCATAGCAAGAATATTCCCAGAAAGCCAAAACAGTGAGTTACTTTACATAACATAGGAGGTAAAAACAATATCAAACACACAATATAACCAATACAAAATTAATTTCTGCTCCCATAATATAAGTCCTAGGAGAGAGATGAGCAACTGCTGAGGATGTGGGTGCCAGTTTTTGTCCCTGTATCTTCTACAGAAGACTACCTCAGCATACTCAAGTGAAAGAGATGTCACTTCAGAGCCAGTTTTGATTTTGTCAATGTTCAAAGTTTTTTCTGGCAAGGAGGGGGTACACTGGAATATCAGAAAAGCCTTACGTTTAGTTTTGGTTTTCTGTATTTGGGCAAAGTGCCTAAGTGGCTATCAGTTCCATGGTGTATTTGGTGCTGGTGGGATTAATACTGTCTGAAATATTGTTTTAAGAATTGGCTGATCACCAGAAACATATTTTGTCAGATGCATGAAGTAGGCTACGTTGGTAGTAAAGTATATACAGACGTGAAAGGCAACATTAAAAACTGCATTTCTAACGAAGGTTCCCAAAAATGTTCTCTCATTGTATTCACATGTGATTGTGTAGTATCTATGTTTAATTTAATGTCAATAGTCTGAGTCTCGTTTTGTGTTCCATGACTGAGAAAAAATATGTGTTCCCTTTCAATATAGTTCTCATCCTATTTGCTGGTTTTTACCCCACATCTTCTGTGGAACCTCAATTCACGTGTCTATATACCTACCAACTTCTCAGTTTGTTTCATGCCTCTGATTTAAGATGTTGGCAATGAAAAGCTTTGCCAAGAATTTAAGAGTTACTTCATCCTTGCCCTTGCAAATGAGAAACAAATGTGTGTGGATATTGGTTCATACTTTACATTATTTGTTGCATCACGGATATGGAGGGCATGTGATCCTAAGGCCCCTTTTCCTCCCTTTATCTTACGCATAATCCTAAAATAAATAGAACAGCACTGATTGAAATCAGTGAGATTTAAGGTAATCCTGACTCATGCAAGTGAGGGTGCTTTTAATGGCTCTACTCAAAGAAGGATCCAAGTGTGGTTCAAATCTATTATTGAAAAATTATGCTGAGCATTTAAGACTGTCACATAGCCTTGGGGCTCAACTCTGTGTAAACATGCATGAACAATCCCTCCCATGGTTGCTTTTATTAATGCAGGGATTAAATCTTGAAAGAGAAAGGTTATTTCTTCCCAGGTCTGCCTGTCTGGAAGGCCATTTTTGATCATTTTCTCCCAAAAGTTGCTTTCTCCACAAGATACATTTTTCAAATACTACTCAATGGAAAATTGCTAGAGTTTAGGAGAACTTGGGAAACAATATGAAGTTGAAAAGCAACTGGAGAGAAAATGTGAATCCTTCCCCTTTCCCTCTTTCCTGCTGTTTCTCCACTCCACACTATCCTCTCCCAAGGAGGTGGCTATTCTTTCACAAAAGAAGTTGGTTGTGTATCTTTGTGTTTAAGACATTGCAGAGGTCTTGAAGCTACTTCATGCTATCAAAAAGTGGCTTGTTCTTCCAGGTAACTGTACAGAACAGGGCAGGGTAAGGACTTTATTTACAATCCTATCCTGTTATAGGATTAGTAGTGATGTTTATTTTCGCTGCCACCAATTAAGATTACTTCCACAGGCTACCTCCTTTTATGTGATGTTTGTATGTGAGGCACATGGAGACATTTATTTGGTTCAAACAGAGAAAGATGTTTATTTAAACAGGCACAGAACCTTAATGGTTACACTAGTAAAGTGTCCCGTTGCTACTTCGCGGTTCGCTTTTCGCGGACTCGCTGTTTTGAAGGTTTTTGCCTCTTGGCAATGATGGAGTGTGGAAGGGGGATTCACCCTGTTCTCTTCGGTCCTCATTAAAAAACCCAGGTGGAGAGATATCACAGCTAGTGATATCACGGCTAACTTCCAAAACATTTTCCTCCAGCTGTTGAGTTTCGTTTTCATAGCTGCTGACCTCTGCATCAACAACAGATTCCACACTGTCAGGGTCAGGGAGAGCTTGCTCAGTTGGAAAAACTGACAGAGAATCCGGTTCACACAGATCAGGATCAGGCTGAACCCCAACAGCCACAGCAAAACATGGCTGGAGACAGCTAGTGTGTGTGTGTGTGTGTGTGTGTGTGTGTATGTGTGTGTGTGTGTGTGTATATATATATATATATATATATATATATATCGTCCCTACTTCACAGATTTCCACTTTTCGCGGGTAGTCCTGGAACGTAACATCCGCGATAAGTGAGGGAACACTGTAGTTCAAATCTTGAATTGCAGAGTCCACACTAGAACTTTAAAACAGGACATATTTAGACTTGCTGCTTAAAAATCCCTTAAACTAAACAGCCCACTCCCAGGGTCTGTTTAAAAAATAGCTCCTTCATGAGGTAACTATTTAAAGCTTACCCTCAATGTATTGTTGAAGGCTTTCATGGCCGTAATCACTGGGTTGTTGTAGGTTTTTTCGGACTGTATGGCTATGGTCTAGAGGCATTCTCTCCTGACGTTTCACCTGCATCTATGGCAAGCATCCTCAGAGGTAGTGAGGTCCACTTTTGTGGGAGCTAGGGATGCAAGATCCCCACAAATTTTGAAAAAGCACAAATTAAAATAGTGTGTTTTTTAATCTCTCTCAAAATCTTTAGGTCTTCCAGGTTTACTCTGTGGTCAACCTCAGTTAGACATTGACCACAGAATTGTGTTGGAGGGCCTAGAGATTCCTTGGAATCTCTAGGTCCTCTAGCGTACCCCTATGGTCAACCTTTGACAGAAGTTGATCATAGAGTCACCCTGAAGGATCTAGAGATCCCTAGAGAGAGCATAATAAACAAATCCACAAATAATTAAATCTCCAAAAGTTATTCCTGCAAACATGGAAGGCTGACTATAATGTGTGCCTCAATAGAACATTCAGCCAAACTCTAATTCTTGGATTCTATTCTTGTAGCAAATTAGACTGAACATGTCTCGTGGATTAATACTATGTTGTTCTTCTCTGCAGTGGAGAAACAAGCCACTTTTTGATAATCTGTTGAGTTGCTCTGGCCAGTGCAGTACCGACTATGCCTGCAGGCAAGCAGAACAGTCTTCATTATTCTTTGCCATTGAACTTGACAGCGATCAAAGCTCTTAACCAGCAGAAAGCAAAACTGCCACTTTTATCCAAAGACTAAAGTTAGGGGTGATTTGGTTGATTTTCCCATTCCCTTCATAACTTCTAGCTGCTGTTGTCCCTTGCATTTCTTCCTTCAATGCAAGGAAAGTATCCGGTCATCACAAGTCTTTATAATCTATCACGGTGTATCCAGAGGAATGGATGTCCTCCTCAGTATAACTTGCTTGCTTCAGTTCTCTGCATGATAGTTTTCTTGCCTTTGTTATCTGTCCCTCTGTCCCTGTATTGTTTTGTTTTGTCTCGTCTTGTAAACCTCATGTTGTGAAGACTTTGGAGAAGGGTAGAAACGACCTACTGTGTGTCTCAGAAAAAAATAATGGGAAGTTGAATGGATCTTTGTATAGAAAGATTTGACTTCTGGCAAAGAAGGGCTCCAAAGATTTTTCACAAAATTGCAAGTGTCAAAACTCCAACCACGGTATAGCAGAAGTAATGAAAAATAGCGCATTTTAATGTTTTTTCTTGCTTCTTTGCTTCAGTTGTTATTTTACAAATGATTTTCACCGTGCTTGAGTTATCTGTAGTTGAACATCAACATCTAAGCACCTTGAGGCACCCACAATATGGGGGTTGCCCTACTAAATGAACCCATCATTGTGATGACAGTTGCCATGGGTCCACTGGGTTTGAAACACCAAAGTTTCTACACAGGGGATAGTAAAAAATAAATGAAATGGTGGGTGAGATCCAACCAATGAATCCCAGCATTTCTGTCTATTAGTTTAGGGGGCAATATACTAGAGGACCCCTCAATCCTGAAACTTCCAAATTCACTTATGGTGGAAATCTACCCTCTTCTCCCCCCAAAACTCTGGGGATTGTAGTTTGTAAAAAATTCTGTGATAAAATATTTGTGGACATCTTTCGCTTAATTACATTTCCCATGGTTTCCTAGGGAGAGGCAAGTACTATTGACATATGAATGAATGAATTTCCTTGTTATGGTCACAGACCAAGAGTATTAAACTTTAAAACTTCACGACATTAAGAAAAAAACATACAGTGCTCAGGTATCATGAAAAAGACTAGCAAATTTGCCTTTCCTCATTTGATTAAGTATTTTGAGCAACAAATGTTACAGAAAGCATGTGTCCATTTTATGGCATCCTCTTTCATTGTTAGCTATAAATAATGAGAGAGACGGAAAGTTCAATTTTGTCTGGGAAGCCTAGTTGAAATAAAATTGAAGTTCAATTGCTGGGTTTCTCACCAACAAAGGCTTTGAAACCCTTAAATGTTCCATGTTGGAATACATGCTTTCTCTACCTCATAGGATCTCATTTCCTTCTGTCTCTTCATCCCTAACCTTCCCAGTTGCATGTGGAACTCAAAATCTGGGCCACTGTAGGCCGAGGACGACAATATACCTCCCAGAACAACAGAGGCTGGGGAATGGTAAGGCTTTGACAGATGAGGTCAAACTTACGCTTTAGGAAGACATGCATAGAGACATTGGAGAATGCCACGTTGATTATGGATCTCAGTGCTTCATTTGCTACTGTAGCCAAATCCATTTTTAGGAGATTAAATCCAGATTAGCTGTTATGCATCTACAGTCACCCCTCTGTATTTGTGGCTCTGGCTTTTTCAGATTTTATTATTCACAGACTTGATTAAAACATTATCTTCTAGGTCCCTTGGTGTGATTCTATGGTCAACTTACTCTGATCATGCTAGAGGGCCCAAAACTTTTAGAGAGAATACCTCTCTAGTAATCTCTAGGTTCTCCCGCTCAATGTGGTGGTCAACTTCCAGCAGAAGGTGACCACAGAATCATGCTGGAAGACCTAGACATTCTTAGAGATATGTTCTCTCAGATTTTAAAAAATAGCAATTTTGTTGTGTATGGTTTTTTACTTTCACTGTGGACCTGTGCCCCAACCCCAGCAAATGTAGAAGGTTGACTGTATCTGAAGTGTATCTGAAGACTTGGAGAAGTCAAGAGTGGGAACATAACTGCCGATATTGCACTTTGTCCCTATATGAATGAGAAAGAAATGCTTCTGACTGCTACATATCATTTCTCTAGAGATAAACTTCTAGTTGCTTTACAGATTCCTCGAGTCACCACTTCTAAATGTTCTCTAATTAGCTCTTGTAAAGTTGTTGCTTTTTAATTAATCGCTCCCACAAGACAGTGGGCACAAAATATGTTCTTTTTCCTTACTTGTTCCCTCTTGTTTGCATTATGTGTTAGTATTGTCAAGTACAGCAGCATTTCTTTTCCAACCCACACCTACCCCATGAATATCAGACATTTTTTGGAATATCCTATCTCTACCATGTGATAATACTGTCTAAATTATACTTATTTTAAAAATTATAATGTATACACTGAAATACTCTTAATTGGTAAAGACTATGGTAGATACAAAAGAAAACTCTTGCCAGGATGTCCTAACTGTCATATAATTGTAAAAATTCACTGTCCTAGATCATGTGTTGTTTAGTCAATACAAGAGGAGAAATATTAGGTCATCTTATTTCATTTCTGTCTGTTAGGGCTGGTCCCAAATGTTTGTTGTCAGCCACCAGTCTTGTTTTAAATTAGTTTTGTAATTGTTCTCATTCTTTATTTTTTCAAAAGTGGGAAGGAAGGAGAGAGATAGAAACATATCTTAACATTTCCCCCCTAGGTATTTTCTTGAACAACCTTTGAATTATTGCCCCTAGCATCACTTCCAATGAAGCTGTCACTAGATAACATTCAGAAGCCTTGGTGAATATGTGAAGCTGCCTTGTAGTGGGCCAGATGCCTGGTTTATCTAGTCTTTTATGGTCTCTCCATTCAGCAAGAGGGAGGCCTTTCCTTGGGACCTTTATAACTGGAAATGCTAACTTCTGTCCAGTCCAATTTCACTCACAGTCTGGTTTTTCCAACCTTCCATTGACTTTGTTCCATTCCTATATGGAAATGTGTCACTGCAGACAGATAACAGTCACTTCTAAAATGCTATTTTAGAGTCCACATGAAAATGTGTAGATTATGGTTCAAATTATTCTACTCTTTGGTGCACACTTTCCCCAATCTGTATATTGTTGTGTGCATATTGCTCTACTTAGGGCAAGATCGTGTGTTCCAGTTGGCATGCTGTGTCAAGTGAATTATTTGTACATTTGCATGTGAACTGAATACTTCCCTCACTTTTGTACCTTTTAAGAAGATAGCAGGAAGCTTCTTTATATAGAATCAGGCCATTCATCTCCATAAAAGAGCTGTGTTGACCCCAATTGACAATCCATTATAGATTTGCAATGATATTTCACAGCCTTCCTGTCTTGAGCTGCTTTAACAGGAGATCAATTGACTGAGTCTGCATGCTAGAATTGACTCAGAAGTCCTAGGGTGCATCTCCACTGCAGAATCCATGCAGATTGACACCACTTGAACTGCCATGGCTCAATGCTAGGAAACCCCAAGGTTGTAGTTTTACCAGGTCTTGAATCTTCTCCACCAAAGAGTGCTGATACCCCTCACCAAACTTCAAACCCCAGGACTCCATAGCTTTGAGCCATGGCTGTTAAAGAGATGCCTAATTCCATTAATTCAGTGCAGATGCATGCATATACATGTTATTCTTCCCACAATCCCAGATCTTGTCTATTAGAAGGCTTTATTCACGTGACCAAAAAGGTATGCTGAACTTTTAAACTGGGAAGCAAAGCATTACATTTTGTTTTTAATGTTTAATTAACCCCAAAATTAACCTATATAAAAGGCACAGTAACAGCCACTACCAGTGTGGATCCAATATGTCAAATCAGATATCTTAGACTTAGTTGAAGAATATATTATTTCATAAGCTAACACAAGTCTTCAGTAGATAGAACTTAAGTATGTACAATTAGACACATAGCACAAGCTAGAGAAAATATGATGATGAGCACATTGAGATTACAGTCAGGACATGTATCTCTCAAATGTCTCTGGCACAGAAATGTCCTTCTGATCACTGACCGCTCCCATTCTTTTAATTAGAGATCCCAAAGATTGAACCTTGAATCTTCTACATATAAAGTACATGCTCTACCGCTGTGTTGTGATCTTCCATAGCTAAACTTGGATCTCACTTCATTCTCAGATAGTTTTTCCATATTAGAAAAAATTCCTAAACCAGGGTAGGAAGAAGAAAGTTACACTAAGTGACAAGCTAGTTTTCAATTAAGTGGGATTTTGTCAGGTGTCTGATCAATCACAGATTTGCCACATTTGTAAGGACACAGCTGTAGGTTATGTTTTTTGTGATAGAGCTATCCAGCTTTCCTTAGTAGTGGCCAGGAGCATCTTGCATGTGAAGCTGAGTTGATGCTAAAAGTCATTCTTAACCAAAGTCTCTGTGTGCTCAGTTTTTTCTTCTTTTTGGTGTGATGTCGTTGCTGTTGCTGCTGTTGGTCTCTCCGTGCCATCTGGTGAAGTGTCCAGACTTTTGCATGAGCAACCATTGTCATTGGTGTCGTATTAATGCCAACTACGTCTGGAAAGCACTAATGAATAAGTGCAATTTCTTTTCTCTATTGTTGGGTTTTTTGTAAAGTTGCTCAAATGCTCTCAGGTATGGCCGCCCTGAACGGAGGACTTGGTGCGACAGGCTTGACGAATGGTACAGCTGGCACAATGGATGCCCTCACCCAAGCCTACTCAGGAATCCAGCAGTACGCCGCTGCGGCACTGCCGACGCTGTACAGTCAAAGTTTGTTACAACAACAAAGTGCTGCAGGCAGCCAGAAAGAAGGTAAGAGATTCAGTAATTCAGAAGTGAAAAGTAGAAGGGGAGGAGAAGTTCAATGCAAGGCCAACATCAACAGGCTTGAAATGGAGCCTCACTCTAAATTTATTATTTTGTCATGGCCATTAGTATCAATTAATAAAGTAAAGAAGTACACCCCACCTTCCACATTTGCAGTTTCTACTTTTGTGGATTTGATTATTCATGGATTTGATGGAAATGTTCTCTCTGTGAATCTCTGGATCCTCCAGTGCTATTCTGTGGTTAGCCTTTTGTGGGCACCGGCCACAGAGTCATGCTTGAGGACCTAAAAATTCCTGCAAAGGTTTTGTCTTGGATTTTCTAAAATTATTTTCTGAAAAAATCCACAGAGCATGCTTACTTGAGAAATGTATTTCTCATGTGGAAGGAGACTCCAGTCTGGGTTCCTCATATACTGCAAATGCGTCGCTTTTGTAGCTAGACGGTTATTGACAAGATCTGTTGTCATCCCCTTAGAGGGTTTTTTATTTAATTGTGGGTCTTGACAGGAAGCAAATAAATGATTGATTGCTTCTTGCTCAGTGCCACTAAAGCACAATAAACCCCAGTAAGTTAACACTGAGAATAAATTAGGACTAATTATACATGATAAGTGGAAGGTTTTCCCCACCACCCAGCCTCAATTCCTTCCTTTCTTTGCTCTTGAAGGAATTTTGAGTTCCCTGCTCTCAAAGGAGTTTTCTAGTTTTATTGGGGATATGGTTACTATTTGCATAATTTATAGCTAATTTTAGACTAGTGGATATACAGTAGGGTACTGTATATTGGTTTAAAAGAAGCAGTGGGCCATATAAATATCACAGAAGTCTTGTTGAGGCTATGCAAATGCAGTTAAATAATGTCAGGAAACTGGGGCTTCCTTTGCTTAAGCAGAAGGTAGTTCTGCATGCAAAAGTTACTCCTCCTTGCAGCTATGCCAGGGTTTCTTAAAACCAGCCATAGCTTTTTCAGGCTGCTTTGGGAAAGGGGTAAGGAAAACCCAATTACAGAAATGCTTCTCCAAATCTAACACAGTAAGTGCATTTGGTGGCAATCGGATTGCAAAAGCTAAACATTCATAAAGTTACAGTACAGGTTAAATATCCTTGATCCAAAATGCTTAGGACCAGAAGCGTTTTGGATTTTGAATACATATTTTCTGAATTTTGGAATACTTGTGTTTGCATATGTGTACATAATGCGATATCTTGTAGATGAGTCCCAAGTCTAAACAGAAAATTCATTTAGGTTTCATATATACTTTATTCACATAGCCTGAAGATAATTTTATACAATGTTTTGAAATAATACTGTGAAGGAATGTACATCAGACAGCAAAGGTGTACATCCCAGTCACAATTCTGAAATATTTCAGATGCTAGAATCTCAGATAAGAGATGTGCAACCTGTCATAAGAAGTGATATAGTAGTAAGAACCATAAATGACCTAACATGGTTATCTATACAATTCATGCAAGTAATCTGGTCTCTCTTTTCTTAAAGGTCCAGAAGGAGCAAACCTTTTCATTTATCACCTCCCGCAGGAGTTTGGAGACCAGGACATTCTGCAGATGTTCATGCCTTTTGGGAATGTTATTTCTGCAAAGGTCTTCATTGACAAACAGACCAATCTGAGCAAATGTTTTGGTATGTAGTGTTTAATACTAAAAGACAAGAGCAATACTTAAAATCAGATTGTTTTAATTCTCCTCCCCTTCCTACATACTGCCAAGTCAGGTGCAGAGTGTGAAGATATGCCATTTTCAAAATACCAGTTTGAATTCGTTGAGAATAATCATTTATCTGATATAATGCACAACAGAATCATTGTCATGTGTGCATTGGGTTTAGCTTCAACTAATATATCCAACCAGGATCAACCACCATATCTATATCTATCCTTTTTATGTCGCTGATAACTTTCATCTCTCTTCTGTAGCTCATATGAGCTTCTTCTTCCCAATAAGAAATATTTGTGCACTTGGCTTCTAAGTTAGTAATTGAAATTTTACATAATTATGGCATTATGCCTTCACAAGTAGATAAAGCAAAGGTACTATTCACTATCCAAGATTCATTGGCATAAATCAGTGGTTTCCACCCTTTGATCTGTGAACCACCATGCGGCAATGAAAACGACTGGTCTCGCAAAACAGGGATGTCAGGAGGGGAGAAGCTGACTACCCACAAAAGATTACTACAAACACATCAGCTCTAGATTATTAAATATGGTTTTCTGTGGGTGGGCAGATAGTGACTACTGGATGGCATATGTTTTGTAACAGCAACTGGAGCTGATGTAGTCTAGCCAATGCAATGAGTCCCTTTTGGGAGATAGGGTAGTATAGAAATATTATTATTATTATTATCATTTGAATCAGCACTCCTGTGCCGTCGCGCCTGGGGGCTATAACTCTTAGTGAAAGAGGCGTGGGCATGACATCTTTCCCCCAGGGGATTGCTACTTGCCCTCCTTTAGGAAACTGGAACTCTCAAAGACCCAAACACTGTAGATAACTCAACATAAGATTTATTGTTCACAAAGAGTTATCTCTTTAAGGCAATAAGCTGGAAGTTTCAAAAGGTGAAGGAAAATATACATCATAGTCTCTGTCTTGGGACCAAAGAGTTTGCAGCTGAGAAGCTTTTCCAAGTTTCCTCTTTCCTCAATGGCTGTGAATATCGGAATAATCACAACCCCAGTTCCAATGGCCTATATCTGAAGGGACAAGGCCTTCCTCTGGTGTCAAAATAACTGGTTTGAAGGTGCTTGAAACTTCCCAATGTCGTTCAGGTTGATCTGAACATGAAGCATAAGTCTCAAGGGTAAAAACCTCAAAATTGGTACTGAGAGGTAACTTAATCAGGGGCTTTTAGAGCCAAGTCTCTTACTCACATCCATCTGGTAGAAAATCTGATGGTGGAATGAAAAAAGGGAAGCACTCCCCTCCTCCAGGAAGAGGTGGAGCCAAACAATTGAGCTGAGAAAGCAATTCAACTGGTGCAAACAACATTGATTGACAGCTATAAATAACCAATCAATCCAACTATACATAGGCAGGGTAAAAAGGCAGGATTAAACATGATACAACAGTTTAAATCTTGCAACTAACAGTTCTACATATAGGTGGCGCCACTCACACCGTCACAACTCCAAATAACCAAACCAAATCTAAAGTTGACTAAAAACTTATTTGTAACCCTTTTGGTACTAATGTTGGAGAGTGGTCCCTGGGTCAAGCTTGGTTAATGGAAGTAAAGGGGGGGGGTCTCCTTGGTGGATGCTCCCAAACCTTGGAACTCCCTCCCTAGAAGAGGCCATGATGGCCTCATTTTTGCTTACCTTCCATCAAGAAGTCAAAACATTTTATGCCACATCTCTAAAGATATACTGGGGTGGGGTTTTACTATGTACGGTGCTGTTTTTAAGGTTTGTATACCTTTAATAAAATTTAATGTTTTTAATATTTAATTATTTTTTTATCATTTGTCAAATGGCTTCTTTCCCATTGTCCCTCCCCATTTGAGGTTTTGAGTTTTGCAGATTTGGATATCCATGAATTTGGTTTAAGTATTCTCTCTAGGAATATTTGACTTCTTCTGGTCATGCTGGGGGACTTAGAGATTTCTAGGGAGACCATCTCTCTGGGAATCTCTAGATCAGTGGTTCTCAAATTCTGATCCTCCAGATGTTTTGGTGTTCTGTCGCGTGCTGGGCCTGTAACAGCTGTACTTTTCTATAGGACGTATCCTTTAAGCCCAGCGGGAAGCCAGGGGCGCCTCAAAGAGAGGTTCTCAGGGATTTTTCTGAAGTGATGGTATTTAGAGTCTTTAATGATACAACAAAGTCTTTATTATGGAACAAACAACAAATGTTCAATGGTTCAAACAACACTTCAAGGCTTTCTTAGTCTAGTCCTCAATGGGCTGGTACCTGACTTTGATTAACTGTACTTTCTCTGTAGAAAAAAACCCCTTTTAACCTCTCCCAGGCTGATTACTATCTATGCCTCATCAGTGTGGGTCCTACTACCGATTCCAAATGTGTCTGGGTATTGAGTAGACCTAGCACCTGAGGCTTGTAGATATTTCAGCTGGAGTTCCGTGGATCTGTAGTGCTGTCCTCCCTCGGAGAATTCTTTGAAACTTCAGGGCTGTTTTCCCTCTGATTGCTATGAGGCTGAGAGGCTGTGAGCTCTCAGGCAGAGCCTTGGGACCTTTTCCCTGGATGCTATTTTTTCCTCTGGATGCTCTGTTTCCCTGGATGCTCCTTTTCCCTGGATGGTCCTGAGAAAAGAAGCTTTTCTACGGGACGAGCTGGTCTAT
Organism: Anolis sagrei ordinatus; assembly: GCF_025583915.1. Lineage (NCBI taxonomy): Eukaryota > Metazoa > Chordata > Lepidosauria > Squamata > Anolidae > Anolis > Anolis sagrei. Next base: position 13,328,741 of record NW_026847549.1, read on the forward strand.
GTCCTATAGTCTAGCTTCCTTGTATGAGACTGACCAAAAATGACTTCTTTCCCTCCCAAGGGGTGGAACCAAAGCTTAATTATGATGGACAGGAGGCCTGCCCTATTACTGCAAACAGATAACAGAAAGAAAATAAAGTTGGAGCTCCTGGTACAGCCGTACCAGCACATTTGGACTTCAGCTCCCACGGTTTCTATAAACTGGTAAACTGGCTGGGATTTCTGGCAGTTGAAGTCCAAAACACCTGGAGGAGCAGAGTTTGAGAAACACTGCTCTAGATCCTCAAGTGTGGTTTTGTACTCAACGTCCAGCAGAAGTCAACCATAAAATCATATAGTCCTAGAAATGTGTTATTTTGCATAAAAACATTATCAATTTCTTTATTTTCCTTGTGTTTTACTTTCACTGGAAACCTATGTCCCTAATCCCAGTGAGCATGGAAAGCTGGCTGTAGTTATACTTTTATTAATTACTTTATATAGTTTTAATTTGTATTGTTTTTCAAATATATATTTAGCTGCTTTGCATTCCACTGCTGGAGAAAAGGGAGGATATAAACAAATACAAAACATAATCAATGTACTTGCCTGGAAATGTATCACTGGATAAGAATAGGGCTATGAAGACCTTCCTGTTGTCTTTTCAATGAATTTTCTCGACTGGGTTTTATTGGTTGTTATTATGGCTTTATATTGCTCCTTCTCTGATTCTTCTTTTAAAGTAATTATGTTTTATTGCTTTACTGTCTTTGGTTAGCATTTGAAAACATATTTTTATCGATATTTTATTTCTTTGTTAGTCATCTCGGTTTTTTATCTGAAAGACAGGATATAAGCATATATACATAAATAATGAAATTGCCATTGCTTTAGGGAATGATGTATGACAGGAATGCCCTCAGGTTGGTTCCATTTGGGATATCTGAAGCATGAACTAGTGGGAAGCTTAGGGAATATCACCTCTTTTAACGGCTCATAAAAAAGAAGTTGTATGTCCAATCTATCTGAAAAATTGGCAGTTGCACCTCAAGGGAGCAATATGAAAATATGAAAAATAGGCCATTGGAACAGAAAACACCAGTGTTATAGACATAAGCAGACAGACTGAGTCTCCATTGTAATCAGTGCAGAAATGAATAGGAAGGGAGAGGTGAACAAAAGAGTAGCAAACAAAAGTGAAATGAAATGAGCTAACAATAGTAAACTGAAAAGAAAACTGTTTTATGCCAATATAGAGTACACTCTCCGCTAACCAGAACTTGAGCAAGCTGAACTTTCAAACAACCGGTGAAAATACTTTAAATATATTGTTGAAGGCTTTCATGGCCTTCGACAAGGTGTTGGCCTTCGATGAGGTGTTGTAGGTTTTTTTGGGCTATATGACCATGGTCTAGAGGCATTCTCTCCTGACGTTTCACCTGCATCTATGGCAAGCATCCTACCTCACTACCTCTGAGGATGCTTGCCATAGATGCAGCAAAACATCAGGAGAGAATGCCTCTAGAACATGGCCATACAGCCCAAAAAAACCTACAACACCCCATACGTTAAATACTTTAAATTAAAATTAAAATAAAATCAAGTTTAACTGCCATTTTACTACAATTGCATTATTTTATTCACGAAGCTGTTTTTATAATACAGTAAAACTTTGTTATTTACTTATTTACTGTATTTGTATAACACCTTTCTCAGCCCGTAGGTGACTCAAGGCGGTTAACAGTGTAAAATTCAATGCTTAAAATATCATAAATAATATAATTAAAAACATAACATATAGTAAAAACTAAACAAATCAATAAATATAAATGCATAGTGTCTCCTTGTTAAAAACGTGGTCCAGTCTCATTGTTGTCATTCCATTTTTCTATGTCAGTTACTCTGCATTTGGAAACGCTTGTTCAAAAAGCCACGTCTTGACTTTTTTCTGGAATGTTAAAAGGGAGGTGGCTGATCTAATATCTATAGAGAGGGCATTCAATAGCTGAGGGGCCACCACCGAGAAGGCTCCGGCTCTCATCTCCACCAAACGTACTTGTGAGGAAGGCAGTAATGAGAGCAGGGCCTCCCCAGATGATCTTAATGTCCTAGATCAGTGGTTCTCAACCTGTGGGTCCCCAGATGTTTTTGGCCTACAACTCCCAGAAATCCCAGCCAGTTTACCAGCTGTTAGGATTTCTGGGAGTTGAAGGCCAAAAACATCTGGGGACCCCAGGTTGAGAACCACTGTCCTAGATGGTTCGTAAGGGGAGATGCGTTCAGACATGTAATATTATTACGTTAAGTTATTTGTCCTAATTTGCCTTTAATTACTGTATTTCAATATTAGTATTAAATCACTGCAGAATTTATAGTATAGTATGGGGTACAATATTGGTTAAGCCTATTTTAATAGTAACTTTCAAGCAACCAGAAACTACATTTATCCAGCATCTACCAATTGAGAGTTTACTATATGTGCAAATCCTTATTCTCTATGCCAGGGGTCCTCAAACTTTTTAAACAGAGGGCCAGGTCACAGTCCCTCAAACTATTGGAGGGCCGGATTATAATTTGAAAGAAGCATGAATGAATTCCTCTGCACACTGCACATATTTTATTTGTAGTGCAAAAGACACTGAAAAACAATACAATAATTAAAATGAAGAACAATTTTACAAATATAAACTTATTAGTATTTCAATGAGAAGTATGGGCCTACTTTTGGCTGATGAGATGCGATTATTGTTGTTGTTGTATGCTTTCAAGTCATTTCAGACTTAGGTTTACCCGGAGCGAGGGCCGGGTAAATGACCTTGGAGAGCCGCATCCGGTCCCCGGGCCTTAGTTTGAGGACCCCTGCTCTATGCAATAAAAGAACACTGCAAATTATTATTTTTATTTTTCTTATTAAATATAATGAAAAAAATTAAATAGGGGTCATGGTGGCACAACGGGTTAAACTGTTGAACGGTTGAATCTGCTGACCTAAATTTTGGCAGTTCAAAGCCATGGGTTGAGGTGAGCTCCCACTATTAGCCCTAACTCCTGCCAACCAAGCAGTTCAAAAACATTCAAATATGAGTAGACCACTTCAGCAGGAAGGTAATAAAGGCACCCATGTAGCTATGCCAGCAACACAACCAGGAGGTGTCCATGGACAACAGGCTCCTTGGCTTGGAAATGGAGCCAAAGCACCTCCCCATGGCCAGTGTTGGGCACCACCTCCAGAAAGCCGGAGATGAAAGGGGAAGCCTTTACCTTTGTTCTGTGTATTTGTATGTCATTGTTATTCCACTGCATTAAGACACTTAATGTTTGCCTATCTGTGTATGTTGTAATCTGCTCTGTGTCCACTCGAAGAGATAGAGCAGAATATAAATAGAGTGTATTATTAAGTGTATTATTATTCAATCTAACGCTTTCCCTTCCTTTTTTGTTTTTACCCAACCCCAATTTTGTGTGTTGTAGGTTTTGTTAGCTACGACAATCCTGTCTCTGCACAAGCTGCTATACAGGCGATGAATGGCTTTCAGATTGGCATGAAACGCTTGAAAGTTCAACTGAAGCGCTCCAAAAATGACAGCAAACCTTACTGATCCTTACCCCCAGAAGCTTACTGCTATTAATTTAGATTTCTTAGGGTAAGTCCCTTGAGCGAACCCACCCTCCCTTTGTCGTGGTGGGGGGCCTTGAGAAAAAGACCGTAACAACAACACATTGCCGACCACCGCCAAAAGACCGCTGTTTTGACAAGACTGCTTCCATTTTCCCCAACAGCCAATAAAAGAAACTTGGCTACCCCAACCGAATAGGTACCAAATTACGTACTTTCGATATTCGTCTTCATTTTTTTTCTAAAAAGATTAATTGTCCTTCAAGAGAAAACCTGCACACGCCCCTGAAATAGTACTAACTGAAATTGTCAAGGAAACAAAATGGGGATAATGAAAGCAGTTGTACGTCTGGACCTAGACTTATCCAAATGGCACCAGCAATTTATAGGATATAATACAGTGGCCGTGGGCCAGGAAAGGAATTCATTAAGGAATGACACCAATCCTTTTTCATTCAGTTCGTTTCTTATTAAGGGGCTTGAATAATTTTTTTGTTCTTAGGGCTTCAGATTGACGTTATGTTATATTATCCTGTTAAACACTGGTCATCTTGATATATTTCACGTGTTGGTTTTGTTTTTTATTTCCAATTTATTTTTTATGTTCTTAGGAGGTTTCTTTTTTTAATTTTCAGAGCTAGTGTAAAAACAAAAAAAAGACAGATCTGTTTCTAAAGCTACAGGGTTTAAAATAAATCAAAAGAGCGACAATACTTGATGTTTCTTGAGAGATATACATTTAATAATAATAATAATGATAATAATAACGATAATAATAATAATAGATAACAAAAGAAAGCCACAGGCCTGTAAATTTTATTTGTAAAAAGCATTTCTATTTTTATACAAAAATTTTTACTGCCTCAGAAATAATGGAAGTTATTTATTGCCTATTGTTAACTTATTGGATAACTAAAGAGCAACTCTTTCCGCTAGCTAGATCCTTTTGAAGTAGTCTCGAGAGTATATGTGCCAAGAATGGGTGCTTTTTCACGGTTGAATCCTACATCTTTTATGGTTCATACTTTTATATCCTCCTGTTTGTAGTTTTGTCTGGTTGACTTTGTTTGTAATTTCCATTATCTAGTTTAAAGTTGAGTCGTCTTGGACTATCCTTTCTCTTTCCCGCTACCCTTCCCAACTCTCCCCTACACCGCAACGTTTTCCTTTTGTTCCATTTGTTGAAACCTTTCCCCTCTGTCCCTGATTTTTCCTCCCCAAACGAAACAGAAATCCATCTTCTCTAACTCCTTCTGGATGGATTCCTTTTTTGGGGTCCCCTCATTGTGCCGTTGTTGTCGACCAAGTGTACAGTTAATGCAAATTGCGCAAATGGCTGAGAGTCTAATGATGAAAGATTTGCATTAGTTTTTCTCCTGCACCCATTAAAGAAGTGATTTTTGTTTTCTGCTGCATAGATTCTCCGTAACTTTTTTTCCTCTTCCTTGTTTTTCCCTAGACATCTTCATGCCCGTTAGCTCATCGTTTGCCTAGCATGTCCCTGTGGCGTCTTAAAAAAAAAAAGTTTCATCGTCCCGTCATTGTTTCTGATGTCTTTCTGACCTCACATCATAATTTGGTTCTCCTACTGACCTTTGATCTTATAGTTTGAACCTTTTGAAATTTTGCATGTGACCTCATCTAGCTATACGAATTCTGGGAAGTCAATGTGAAAAGCATTGCTGCATTTATGCAAGGTTGAAATTTATTAGTAGTCAAATTAAGGATAGGATTATTAAACACACACACACACACACACACACACAACCTGTGGCAAAATGTTTTGTTAGGGCTTTTATTTGTTCCTTTTCCTTGTTTTATTATTTCGTTTCCTTTTTCGTTTTTTTGTGTTTTGAAAAAAATATATATAAAACAGACTTGAAAGTATTATACAGAGATTGGCATTCTGGCTGGTCACTGATGACAATAGCAATATGTGTCCAGAGGCACAGAATGTTGGTTTCTACCAGACTACTTCCAAAACAGTTTGAAATGAAGAACTGTCTGATTTTAAGTCTCTAGAGGTCTGTAATAGTTTTTACATTTTTCAGGCAGTGTAAAGTTTTTTGATAAGGCCATTTTAGGTGGCTCACTTTCTCATTAAGAATATATATATAGAACCACTTTTTTGTAGATTAGTATAACGAGAAAAAAAATAAAACGAAATAAAATAAATTTACCCTGTTTTAGGGCAAATGCTACCTATTTGTGTCACCTTTTGCTGAACTGACTCACAAGTTAGACAATCCATGAATTAATGCACATGAAAATTACCTATATTTTATACTGTTTCAATGTACAGGAGAAAGGTTACTGTAAGCTGTCGTTCCATTGGTGCTTCTGTGAATTCAGTTGTGGTTTCATCCTGGGTCCTTTGGTCTTTAAGTGTTCTGTGTTTATTAAACAAAAAGAGGTTTGAAATTGGTTTTTACTTGAACATCGACAACAGAACAAACGGGGAAAAAAACGAATTTCAAAAAACGAAAAAAAGACGTTTGCTTAAAATTTAAAAAAAAATAATAAGAAGGGTTTCATGTGAAAAATAAAAACTATTCCAGACTAAGTTCGTGTTGGCTTCCGTGACGCATTGGTGTCGATTTTTCTTTTCCAATCCTTATTGTGGACAATTTAGAAGTGTTTGTGTTCAGCAAAATGTGATCAGTTTTCCTTTTCTTTTAAAGACATCATAATAATAATAATAATAATTAAAAAGAAATCAATGGGAAAAAAATCTTAGTGCCAAACTCCAAAGGTACTTTTTTTCTTCTTCCTAGAGCTTCAGTGTGTTTCTTGTGTGAAGTAATTTGATAACATGGGTATTTTACTATGTGTTTTGTATAAATCCCTAATATTTAAAGGAAAAGAGGTTAAAACAGTTTGTTAACTTGCTATCCTGTGGTCTTGTTGCCTGAAATTGTTGTTGTTTGTTATTTCTCTTGGATGTTTTTTGTAAAACATTGTACAAGTGCCCATGTTTCACTTTTCTAACCACTCTGCACATCCGCGCTGTGAAAGCAAACCTCACAATGTAATTTCTTCATAATGTATGGAAACCTCTAAGGTGAGAAAGTTTTGAACTTTTAACCCTTTCCACCCAGAGCTGTCTTGAGTGTTAATACTTTTATACATTCACCATTTTGCTGTTTATTTTTATATATACATATATATATATCTATAGCTATAAATATATATATACTTAATTTTTGTGGTTTATTTAATACATGGTTGAAATCAGAAAAATGCACAGGGCCGACCTGAAGGACAAAAAAAAATATTTTACTGCTGTCTAAATTTCTTCTGTATCTATAACTTAAAAAAATATTTAAAATAGTAATTGTAGATCTCCTTTTTAGGTCTTTGGTTTTTTGGGTTTTTTTGTTGGTCTTTTCTTAAAAAGAGCTTTTAATATGCTGCTGGGAAAATGCTATTCAGTATTAATAAAATAAAATAATAATTCTTTAATTATGTATTGTACGACCACTCCTAGGTAGGAGAGGTAAACCCACGATTTGAAATCCATTAAGGAAAAAAAATATTTTTGTAACAAAATAAAATGAACTTTTGCTTAAAATCCAATGCACTAGAACTTCCTGGATGAAACTTTATTGTGCACTGCAGTTAAAACTATGTTTTATGGATGAGGTTTACACATGTCGTAATGCTTTGATGTGTTATCTGCCGTTACCTGTAATATATTGATCCAGCGCTAATAGATATTAAAAAGTAGGTGTGGCAATATCTTTTGTTAACCTGATTTCTGTTGATAAGGGAACATGCAGACTTTTGAATTGCAGCAAATTCATAGAAAGGCAAAGAAAAAAAAGGGAACACAGTTAGATACATAGCTTGGAGGCCAACAAGACAGGCGTAAACTAGACACCTTTCCTGGAGAAAGGGCTTCAATGTCCCAGTGAATGGACTATTTAAGCTAAGCAGCAGTAGACCCTGAACATCATCCTGGGGGAGCAAAGGCTTGCAAGATCTAGTGCAGTGGTTCTCAACCTGGGGTCCCCAGATGTTTTTGGCCTYCAACTCCCAGAAATCCCAGCCAGTTTGCCAGCTGTTAGGATTTCTGGGAGTTGAAGGCCAAAACATCTGGCYACCCCAGGTTGAAAACTACTGATCTAGTGTATATACTCATGTATAAGTCTAGACATTTTAGTCAAAAAACCAACTCCCCAAACCTGGTTGACTTATCCATTGGTCAATATAAATATTACTATTGCCAAAAAAAAGGAAGCCATCCCCTTCTCCAAGTAGAGTAACAAAAATGAGAGCTTTGTCCATCCCAGAAGAACCTAAAAGAACCACCAACCCACACGACTCTTTCTGCTGTGATGCTGCTTATGGGCTTTGTTTGAAAGCCTGGGTGGGAAAATGGTGGCAGTGGATCTTTGGTGCTTCCCCTCAAAGGGATACCGAGAMAATAGAAAGCATCAGTGCTTCGTTTAGGTCAGTGGTTCTCAAATTGTAGGTCCCCAGGTGTTTTGGCCTACAACTCCTAGAAATCCCAGCCAGTTTACCAGCTGTTAAGATTTCTGGGAGTTGAAGGCCAAAACATCTGGGACCACAGGTTGAGAACCACTGCTTTAGGTTCTTCTGGGACTGAATAACCTGTTATCTTTCACCACTCTACTCAAGGAAGCAGATGTTCCTTTTCTGAGAAGAGTTACCCTATATCAGTGGTTCTCAACCTGGGGTCCCCAGTTGTTTTTGGCCTTCAACTCCCAGAAATCCTAACAGCTGGTAAACTGGCTGGGATTTCTGGGAGTTGTAGGCCAAAAACATCTGGGGACCCCAGGTTGAGAACCACTGCCCTATATGCTCATATATAAGTCTAGCAACTTTAGTTAAAAGTCAACCCCAAAAACCCAAGTAGACTTATCCATGGGTCAATGTTAGTAGTGTTCCTTTATTCTTATATTTAAAAAATAATTTCTCTCAGTAGAGTGACAAAAAGCAAAGGTTCAGTCCATCCCAGGCGAACCAAACACATGCACTGACCCTCTCAAACCTTTCTGGCATTTTTGAATAGGTGAAATGGTGACCAGCAGCAACAAGCACCCTGAAGTGACATTGGTACTTTTCTCTCTTTGCGGAATGACCCCCAATTTATCAAATCACAGACTTTAATTTTAGTCCTACCTTCGGCCTATACATGAGCTTGAGTTACATTAATACTATATCCAAAATGGAATCATCCTCTTCTGTGAGTAGAGTGGCAAAAGGCCTTTCTGGATGGCATTGGCACTGACCAAGAGTGGTTGGCTCCAAGGCAGTAATGGCACCTACTTCTGCCTGAAGGACGACCCTCAACTGACCCATGGTTTCAGCTCTTGACCTATACATTAAGTCAACTTATGCATGAGTATATACAGTATCTGCAGGGCACAACAGACTCAGTAGAAATCACCCAGAGCAAGCAATATAGATGAAAAATTCAGTTTCATCTGAATGTAGCTAATTCCATTGAACTTCAGCAGTAGATCTGGAATTATTTTGACAACAGACCTCCACAAACATGCAGTTTATGTGATTCATTTTTTTTAATAAAGAAAATTGTGCCCTGGGCATTGAAAATCATGGTGTGGAAGGAAAGCTGCTCAAAGAAAGAAGTGCAAAGTGTCTTACTGGACAAATAAGCGCCACCGGGAATGTCTGCATAACACCCTTTCTAGATGTTTGGGTCAATGCAGTTGAGTGTTATTATGCTGTCATTTCGGAGACATGTTCTCAATGTGCCATAGGGTTGCAGTCATTTAAAAACACTGCCTTACTTACCCTTTTGATATTGGGCATACTGTTTGTGTTTGTCACCATTGCATTGGCTTTCCTTGCAGTGGATATAGAAAATGTGAAGGACAAATAACACTTTCCTATGTATCAGGGAATTGCCATTAATCAGGGTTTATCTAGCTTGTGTGCTTTAGTGTTTAGGGATCCACACCTGCAATTCATATATTTTAATATATTTGTCATGGAATTGGTGAGGTTGCAGAAGTAGATTACGACCACTTTGTGAAGCTGATATTTGATCTAGTTCGCTGAAACAACGAAAACAATACATTTATAGTCCATTTGGCACTGTTGTTCACTTAATCTATGGCAACAGATTTCCATTTGCTAGGCACTAGAAAGAGATTTTTGGCACAACTCAGAAACTCGCACGTTCCCTCAACAGAAAGTCATTTAATTTAAAGGTATCGCCTTATCTATTTCGTGTCTCTGATTCTCTGTTGTGACAATATTAAAGAGACAGGCCTTGAAACGTTTACCATGGGAAATGTGTTTTGCAAGGGACGGGTGGCAATTACACAGCCCACTTAGAGGTTTTTTGACTGCAACTCTCTCTTGATTCTACTATCTAGATCAGATGGGAATTATAGTCCAACAAGGCTGGGTGATTGCCACCCCTGACACAGAGGGATTCTATGAATCCTCTGTGTTTGCAAAACATATCTGAGAAAACAGAAGAGAGAAAGAAAGAGATAACCCTTCACTGCCTTTTCTAAAAGTTGGATTGGATAGCATTCTTACCCATAAACCAAATTTGGGCCATCTGTACTGGCAAGTAAAACCCTTTCCAAGCCAATACATTTCAGCAGCCTTTTATGCTTCTGATAAAAAGTCATTCCCCTGTGTCTATTCCTCTTTGGTTTCATTCAAAACACCTTCAAACTTCTTCCTTCCCCATAATCTCCCTCGTAAATTATCTTCATATCCCCTCCCTTGCTTTTAAAAGATTGCTTTCTAGAGAAGCCCTGGGGTGGAAAGGACTAGAATCCAAATGATGTAAAAATATAGATTTTTTTTTTTTAAAAAAAGGTTTCTTATAGCACACGCACTTACAGTATAGGTAAAATGCTCTGTATTACTCTCACATTTTTACTACTGCTGGGGCCTTCCTGAACCTTTTGAGGGCTATTTTGTACTTCTTGCAGCAATTCTTTTGCCTACAGAATTATTACATGCACAGATACATGATAGGAGACCATCATTATGGGTCCCCCCCCCCCCAAGACGTATTCTTGTTCATTGCTTAAATTTCCAAATAACTTTTTAAAAACCCGAATAGACCAGAAAATCCAACCTCAGCTCATGTGTGATGTAGGAGGACATCAACTGTTCTGCCTGCGTATATATAGCCTGCTTTGGAGCCCCATGTGAGCCCTCCAAAATAGCAGCAATGTGTGATAGATTACACCAAGTAGAGTTCAATCCTCCCTCCACATTTGCCGTTTTATTTTTGTGCATTTTATTATTCATGGATTGAACTAAAAATATTATCTCTGGGGATCTCTAGGTCCACCAGTGTGACTCTATAGTCCAGTGGTTCTCAACCTGTGGGTCCCCAGCTGTTCTAGTCTACAACTCCCAGAAATCCCTTCCAGTTTACAAGCTGTTAGGATTTTTGGAAGTTGAAGGCCAAAATATATGGGGATCCACAAGTTGAGAACCACTGCTATAGTCAACATTCTGCTATCATCCTGGAGAACCTCAAGATTTCTAGAGGTTTGTCTAATGCAATTTTGTAGTTGGCTTCTACCAAAAGTTGACCTTAGAGTTATGTTGGAAGACCTAGAAATTCCTTTATTTGTGTTTGTTTTTTGCTTTTTTGAGGGGTCCTGTGCCCCAAACCCAAGTGAATATGGATGGAGGACGAACTGTAATTCATGCCACCAGCTGGTGCTAAATTCCTTATTCTTGGAAACCCTGATTAATTGCACCACATATCCCTTTCTTCTTGTCCAACTTTGACTTTAAACAACCAAAAATAAATTGACCATCTCAGTCCATTTCCTTAGAGATAAGGTCAGGGATCCAAATAAGGGAGGTGCATATGGGGACATCAATAAAGCCGAGGCTTTGCCAGATAGCTGCCTTTCTCAGTTCACCCTGCTAAGTGGGTAGCTGACATGGCATTAGGAACCATCATTTGCAGATGGTTACAGTTCCACAAAATAGGGATTTTTTTTTACTAATGCACTGAACTTGCTTGCCTGCACAACTTAAAATAAAATTCAGATAGTTTATCATTCACTAATCTATGAAATATCAAATAGTAGGGGGTGGGGGAAAGCTGCAAGAATGCAAAGGGCTTAAAAACAGAGGAAGAGGAGGGAGAAAATAAACAAGGTGAATTTGTTTTTCAAAATTCAACTCCAAAAGCACAAAATGTAGTAGTAGATTCCCAACCAAATTCGCTCACGTCAATGAAATGGCCATTTTCAAAAGGAGTAACAAGTTCATCTTTCTTTCACCATAGGGGTTAATTATTCCTTGGCTTTTGCTACTCTCTGGAATCATTTCACGGTTTCTGTTCTGATTAACTTAAGTGCTAATTAACAAAAGAGAGGGATTTTTTAAAAATAAAACAAAAACCTGTAGTTTCATTATCTTTCTGATCAATGTCATAACAGTAACAACAACAAAATAACCCTGTGTACCTGGGCAGGGGTGGGAGTGGGGTATTTGTGGTGTGAGAAATTGTTGTTTGTAGATTAATAAGAATTCTCTTTTAGTTGAGAATGTCAAAAACATAGGACATGAGCCATTCATACTGTGGGTGGAAACTCCATGTGCAGAGGATTCCCATTGACTCGAGAGAGAGCTCTGTTTCACTCCCTATAGATCAGGTATGTGCAAACTTCAGCCCTCCAGGTGCTCTGGATTTCAACTCCCACAATTCCTAACAGCTGATTGTGGGAGCTGAAGTCTGTAAAATAAACCATGTGTAGTTCACATTGGACCAGACCACCCACTGCCTTGTCAGAGAAAGAGAATATGCCACACCGGTGAACAGTAAAGAACAAGTAGTTTACTCTTCTTCATTCAGAACAACATATGTACAATATGATCAGCTGCATCGACTCACTAAATGTCCTTTAAGAGAGATTTAAATTGGTATTTCTTTGTCCATATGAAGAAACCCTCTTTCAGCAGCCAAGAAGCAAAACAGTCTCTCTCTCTAGGTTCTTGTAGGTTTTTTCGGGCTATAGGGCCATGTTCTAGAGGCATTTCTCCTGACATTTCACCTGCATCTATGGCAAGCATCAACACATTATACCTCACTACCTCTGAGGATGTTTGCCATAGATGCAGGCGAAACGTCAGGAGAGAATGCCTCTAGAACATGGCCCTATAGCCCGAAAAAACCTACAAGAACCTAGTGATTCCAGCCATGAAAGCCTTCGACAATAGTCTCTCTCTCTCTCTGCTTCTTTCTTCTCTCTCTCCGCAGTTGCATAGCTGAAGTCTGAACAAAAATACAACAGTAACCAAAAGGTCCAGGCTCAGCCATCAACCCAGGCATTGCCTGACCAGTCAGTTTCATGCATTTTATTTTACAGTTGACATACACACACTCACTAATTCCTTGCATTCTCCAACAAAGTCCAAAACACCTGGATGGCCAAAGTTTGCCGATGCCTTCTATAGACACTTGTTTTCCATATGCCACTCCTGACCTGCATTTTTGTCCAATGGAAGTTACTTATGCAAAAGTAACTTATACCAAGAAGAAGGTTGGATTGGCATAAGGGATGCATGCTCACTTTATATGTGCTGCATGAAACCTGGTGGCTGGAGTAATGGGGTTTACTTGAAGACCATGTGAATCCTCCAGATTTGGATACCAAACCCATGGGTGAAATGGGCATGGCTCTAAGTTTTTGTAACTTTTTAAAGTTTTGTCAGAGAAAAGCCAAAGTTACTGCAATGTAGTGGAAAACTGTAAGACCATTTGAGTATTGTTTCTGTTTTGTTGATGCATTTGGATTTTGCTGTTTGATGGAATTTGAGCCAAAAAAAAAAACAAAACACAAAAAAAAACAAAAAAAAACCCACAGGCTTTCCTATTTCTAAAACTTGATTGTACTTATGCATTTTGTACCAGTGGAATTTTTTATACTGGAGATTTTAAAAAATGGGAAAAAAATTAATAATGGTGGGCTTACTCTTGTGAGCAGCCCCCAGGTCATGGCTGATTTTCACGTTTGATTTCCAGTTGGTAGAAAGGAACGTTGGTTTTGTTTAGAGAATTTAAAACAAACAAACAAACAAAGCAACAAACAAACTTTGGCTTGGTTTAATTCTTTCCCTTTGCTTATATTTAGTGTTTAGAATTTTGTCTTTAAAACAAGCGGTAAGTTTCACTTTTTATTCTGTATTGTGCAGTTACACAATATAAAAAAATAAATAAATTAGAATTTAGGAGTACACAGTCACTTTACGTGGATAAATGTATTAGTTAAATTAGGGGTTTGCTTTTTTGCTGTTTAGATCAAAAAGTTTTTTCTGATTCTTCTGTCTTCATTGTGAACATAACCGTGTAGTTGAAACAGTCAAACTTATTTTTGTAACGTATGTTATTGTGTGATGCAGTTTTTTGCTTCTGTCTCCAATATTAAACCATTTTCCTAATACTTGTCTCTCTTTCTCTCTGTGTGTTGTAATGTTGGTGGTCATTCCGTGTTGGTAATACATCTGCACACCTCACTGTTTCACGTCCCTGTTGATTTTTTTTCTATTTGTTGTGTACAAAGATACAGTCGATTCCAACTAAGTGAACCTCTGATTGGAGAGTGAATGCAGATTTGTAGATACCCTTGGTCTATTTTGCCTCCCCCTTTCCTCACCCTCCCCACGCTAGCTGCCTTTTTGAACATCTTCATGATATCAGAAAGTGGTCATTTTTAATTACTAGCACACCATCATATTGGAGATCCTTTTTTCCAAAATAAAAACACGACACACATAAATATATACACATTTTCTTTTTTAAAAAGTCACAAGTAAATAATTGACTCTGATCAATGTCCTTAAAGTTATGTGCAATTGCTTTGCGGGAGCATTTAAAGTATTTTGTTGGGATCAGAGAGAGGAAAATGTTGGCATTTCTTTGGAACTACTCAGTGCTCTGGCAGAATATGGAACTAGACCTCCAGTTCTCAGAAGTATTATAGGTTGTTGTAGGTTGTTGTATGGCCATGTTCTAGAGGCATTTTCTCCTGACGTTTCGCCTGCATCTATGGCAAGCATGCAGGCAAAACGTCAGGAGAAAATGCCTCTAGAAGATGGCCATATAGCTCGAAAAAACCTACAACAACCCAGTGATTCCGGCCATGAAAGCCTTCGACAATACATAGAAGTATTATAGTTTTAACTATTGGTGGGATTGGTCCCAAACCCACCCAGTGAACAACCTAGTTCTCTGTATTGTCGAAGGCTTTCATGGCTGGAATCACTCAGTTCTTGTGGGTTTTTTTGGGCTATATGGCCATGTTCTAGAGCCATTTCTCATGGCCATATAGCCCGAAAAAACCCACAAGAACTGAACCTATTTCTCATTGTGTGAGCTCAGGGAGAGCCTTAAATGATTAAGGAGATTCCACCTGAACATTGGGAATAACTTCCTGATTGTGAGAGCTGTTCAGCAGGGGAACTCTCTGCCCCGAAGTGTGGTGGAGACTCCTTCTTTGGAGGTTTTTGAACAGAGGCTGGATGGCCATCTGTTGAGGGTGCTTTGAATGTGATTTTCCTGAATGGGGTCAGACTGGATGGCCCATGAAGTCTCTTCCAACTCAAGGATTCTGTAATTTTAATTCTAGTGTAAGGTATTTTAAAGTAAAATCAGTCACACTACACGTGCTCAACTGGAATGTTTTGATCTTAGCACATGAGGCAGAAATATTTATGAGAAATAATAAAATAAATAATTATGAGAAATAATAAAAAATACAGATTTCTAAGGAGAAAAGCAAGTACAGTTTGCCTTCCACAATTACGGGCTTAAAGTCTGTGGATTTGATTATTCACTGCTTTAATATGTTTCCAATGTTAAAACACGCCATCCAGGGATCAAAGTCTAAGGCCATTCCGTAATCAATTGCACATATTCCACATTGCCCTATTTCAAATGCCTGCTCCCAGAGCCAGGCCTTTACTCACCTTCTGAAGGCTAGGAGGGAGGGGGCTAATCTAATATCACTAGGGAGGGAGTTCCACAGCTGAGAGGCCACCACTGAGAAGGCCCTGTCTTTCATCACCACCTGCCGCACTTACGAGGAAGGTGGGACTGAGAGTAGGGCCTCCCCAGACAATCTTAGTCTCCGAGCTGGTTCGTAGGGGGAGATACGTTTGGACAGGTAAACTTTTATCAGAGAAAACTAAAAAACGATGTCTCTCCAATACTTTTATTATTATAATAATTCTGCCCAAAGCTTTTACCAATTCTATCATCCCTTCATCAACCTTTGACTGTGGTGGGATTGAGCTTGTTACTGTTGGTTTGATACATCAAGTTTTTCAGTCTATCAAGAGGAGGAGGGACTATGCAGACAGAGAAAGTTCAACCCCCATGTTCTCTGGGACTCAAGCCATACAATCCATCCCTTTGTTCCAAACTCAGGAATTGAAGCCCACTTAAAAGTGCTCTTACCAAATGGAGTCCACAGATTTCCCATGTTTTTTTTTCTCCCCCCTGCTAGGAAGTGCTCTGGTAGCCTATTCAGAAAGGAAGCATTGCACCCTGGGCGTTGCGGCGCCTATTTTTGGGCAGTCCACGTGGGGACCCGGTTTTGCTTTTCCTCCATCTACAGAGCTTGCTTCCCCAAGCGTCTGTCTGTGGATTTCCGAGATGGTGCCACTTACCGTCCTGTTTCCCTTTGGGCCTATTCTTGATGCCTTTTATGTGGCTTTGCCAGTGCCTGCTTCCCGCAATCCCGCTCCCTGGTATATGTTTTCCGAGTACCTCATCAGTGCAGCTGCATCACGTGGCCGCATCCTGTGATGCAACTGTGTGCCTGCTATGTCGTAAAAATGTAGACCCTCTCGTTACAAAACAGGAAAGATAAGAAAAACTGGGAATGAGCTCATCTTCCCAGGAAGACTGCGTGAGCCTTAATTGTGACATTATTTTACTACAACGTAAACATTGCAAGGGGATTCCTTTTAAAAGAAAGGAAAACCAAGTCTGCTTGATAAACTTTTTCAGCCAGCTAGTGCAATCAAAAGTCCAAAACAGAATTGGAAACAATATCATTCAGAAGGAGCAAAGTGACAGACATGCATGGGGCATTATGGGTCCAAATCCCACCATAACTATTAAGTGGTTTGTGGCCAAGCCATTCGTTGGGTTGTTGCAAGTTTTTCAGGCTGTATGGCCATGTTCTAGAAGCAATCTCCCCTGACGTTTCGCCTGCATCTCTGGTAAGCATCCGCAGAGGTTGTGAGGACCTCACAACCTCTGAGGATGCTTGCCACAGATGCAGGCAAAATGTCAGGAGAGAATGCTTCTAAAACATGGCCATACAGGGTGAAAAACCTGCAACAACCCAGTGATTCCAGCCATGGAAGCCTTCGACAATACAAGCCATTCATTGTTTCTCAGCTGCATATTACATTTGTGTTATATGAATTATAAAATAAGCTGCATGGGCCAGTTTACACAGTGAGGTATCCTGGTATATACACCTGCTGAGATCATGTCAAAATCTTACCGATATATTCAAAAGGAAAAGCAGAGTTTGAAATGAACTGAGGGTAACCAACCTTACAGAATGTCAGGGACTTACAATTATTATTTATTTCTAATTTACGTTGCTTGCCAAAGGACATTCAAAGTGTCTTTACAAAAAAAATGTGCCTTGCTATTATCCTAGGATAAGTGATTGTGTAAACAATGCCACCGTGGTTTATCTTTCCTTAAGAAACACTGATATGGTGAAATAGTAAGGATAGTCATCCAGCATGCTTGACTGAGAGCAAGTTCTCATGTCTCAAAGGGAAGCAAGACTATGCTCAAAAAGCACTGCACAACATGTGAGTTGACAACCTGAATGCAGCCCACCAACAATGTATTTGTGGCTTGTCAGAGAGGTGACAACTGGCTTGTTTTCATAAAGGTGTCCTCAGCAAGTTGGGAAAAAACCACTTTTGGCCATCACCTAGCAGGTGGTCTATATTTGCCCACTCTTGTTGATTCAGCCAAAATGGGCATCTTCTGAGTAGGTTACAACCTAAAGGAAAAAAGTGGCAAACGCATGTTCAAAACCCCACATTTGCTAACAAGGGAGAATCAACACCAGATCTCCACTCAAAATTACTCATGGACTAGTTTTACCCCTAAGCAGACTTAATGTGGTCAAATTTGGGGAGATAGTATTTTAAATGGTTTGGGGGCAAATTTGTAAGGAGCAAAAGAAGAAGAGTTAAGAGCTCCCGTCATACCCATAAATTCTGCCATTGATTCATCTTTGCATCCTCACATTTTCCTTGCAAGGAAAACATAACTTTTGCAATGCTCCACACAACTCTTTTGTGACATGCATGGCCATATAGATTAATGAACCGCACCTTCAAAAGTTTCCAGCACTCCCATATGTAAAATCATTTGCGGAACCATAAGTATGTTTACAGTTTTATATTATATCCACAGCGGTTTGGGTTTGGAACCCATCATGGATACAAAACATGATCATGTCCAGATTATTAAATGATGGTGACATGAATATCACCACCATGTTTACATCACCACCATTTACCAATATGGCTCATAACAATACACGATCGATGAAAATCTGGATCCTGCCAATCCAAAGGGCCAATGTACCTACATTCCTGCTTTTATTGCCATTGTCTTTTTGTTTTCTTTTCATGTCAGGAGCGACTTGAGAAACTGCAAGTTGCTTCTGTTGTGAGAGGATTGGCCGTCTGCAAGGACGTTGCTCAGGGGACACCTGGATGTTTGATGTTTTACTATCCTTATGGGAAGCTTCCCTGATGTCCCCCCATGAGGAGCTGGAGCTGATGGAGTGAGCTCAACTCACTCTCCCCAGTTTCAAACCGCTGACCTATTGGTCAGCAGTTCTGCCGGCACAAGGGTTTAACCCATTGCAACACCGGGGGCTCTGCCATTGTGTTAATGCACACAATAGCTCTGGACACCCCGCAATGCATTCAGGGGTGCTAACCTTTGCATTTTGCCATTGTTTTCATTTTCCTCTAACCACTCACAGCATCGCAATAAGGGCCTATACACACATGTCCATAGATGTTGGTTAGTATCTGAAAATTCTTCATCTGTGAGAAATGATGAAATTCATTTTTCAGATGAGAAAAAAAATCATGGATGTTTTTGAGGCACTCCTACATCATGAGATCAGCCAGAATATAATTCTAAGTTGAAGAAATATGAAAGGTATATGGACAAATTAGTTGAGGAAAACTAAGCTGTCACGCAAGATTGGTCATAGTGGCAAAAGACAAGCCTCTCTGTTTAATGATAAAGGTACAGGTACTCATCTAAGAACAATCTTTTCACTTTTCAAGATTTCTGTATGGTGGTTTCATACAGAAAATATATCTTTCATGCATATTTCACACTGTCACCTCAATTTCAATGTGATTATTTTAAACACAGGGAGTAACTCGCAATTGAACTTATATCAGTAGCAAAACCCTTTGTGACATTAGCAGCAAAGGACTACAGCTCCAGCCTCTTATCTTATCCTAGGAGCTTTATTTTCCATGTTCAAAAAATTGTGAGCGCAATGTAGTGAATCCAAATTTGATGGTCCGTAGGTATCAGGCTATTGGAAGGAAAGAAAAACAGTGTACTGTGTTTCATTCCTGATAAGTGAATAAAGTATTGTGGAGATACAATGAGGTTATTCACTTATCAGGAATCGACTGTACTGCTGGTTTGCCTGTTTTTGTTCTTCATTCTGTCGTATTTTCACAACTTTGCTGTGTCCTGTTCGTTTCTTTTTATCCTTTTTTTCCTTGCCCCCCTTTCTTCCTCTCTCTTCCTTTCTCTCTTTCCCTCCCTCCCTCCTTCCCTCTCTCCCAATCTTTCTTTCCTCTCTCTTTCTCACTGCTCCCTTTTTTTAAAAACTCTTTATATATATATAAAAATCTACTCCTATTTTTCCTCATATAATGAGTACTTCCTCTTCTCTCTATTCTCTTCTGCTATCCCCCTTTATCCTCCCCTCCATCAGATCTAACATAGTTATATATATATAACTATTTAGTATGTACTTAAGTTATTTTATACCCTATATCATCTACCCCACTCTCTCTTATCTCCCTCTTTCTATTCTCTCCCTCATCTGCCATTTTTCCCTCCTCATCTCTCTCCTCTCTCCCTTTTTTTTCCTCTTTTCTCATCTCTCTTTCTCTCCCCTTTTCTCCCACTTTCTCCTTCTCTTCCTTCCTCTTTCTTCTCTCTCATCTCCATCTTTTCCCTCTCCTCTTTCTCTCTCTCCCCCCCCCTCTCTCTATCTCACCTTTCCTTCTCTCTCTCTTCTCCTCTCCTTCCCCTCCCTCTTTCTCTCTCTCTCTCCCTCCCTCCCACTCTCCCTCTTTATTTCTCCCTCTCTCCCACTTTCCCTCTTTCTCTCTCTCTTTCTCTCCCCCTTCCCCCTTCCTTCCTCTCTCTCTCTCCCTCTCCTCTTTCTCTCTCTCCCTCTCTCCCTCTTTCTCCTGCTCTCCCTCTTTCTCCCACTCTCCCTCTCCCTCTTTCTCTCTCCCCTCTTTCTCTTTCAAATGCTCTAGCACAATCACTGGGAAGTCTCCCTTCTTTTGACCATGAAACATGCTCTCAAAGTGGGGAACAAAAATCTTATCAAAATCTATGCACTTGCTATCAGGAACACAATCTCGGATGTGTCTTATATCTATTCAGTGAGTGATTTCTTGAAATAAAGCTACTGAAAGGATTCTTTTTTGTCTGTAAAACTTTTCTGAAGGATTAAAAGCAAAGAGTTTCTAAGAGTTTTGGGGGCTTTATTTTTGTTGAACTGAAAAAAAAGGGAATAATACGAAGTCTTAAATTCCTCCATGCCAAATGCTTCTTTTTGTATGGTATTTTAATCTATTCATGGAACTTGGAAAAGAAATGGATTTATAGGGAAGATGGGAGGTGGGGATTCACAGAGCAAAAATTTCCTGAAAGCCAAGATTGTTGCCAAACGTGTTCCTTTTACAATGTAAAGGCTATATTAAGGAGAAAGATTATTTTTCTTACTATGAAGCCATTTTGGACACCAGAGAACGGTTTAAAGTGTCTGATGTTTGCCATATACCATAATAAACTTATTATGTGTCTAAACCTTTTGTTTGTGTCTTACTATAGATGGCACATAGACAATGCCTACCTTTCATGGCTTGACAGATGGTTGTATCTTTGGAGAAAGGTTTAATACCATGCACACTTGTCAACTGCAACATATCTACAGAAAAAAAGGGAGAAAATACATAAGTCAGTGGAGAGACAACAATATAGTCATGATGAGGTCAGGACCTTTTGTTGTCCAATCGTCCTGCTTAAACACTTTTTAAAATTTTGAATAATTAATTGAGGAAAATGACATCTTAAAACTATATAAAGGTAAAGGTTTCCCCTGACATGAAGTGTAGTCATGTCCGACTCTGGGGGTTGGTGCTCATCTCCATTTCTAAGCCAAAGAAGTTGTCCTTAGACACCTCCAAGGTCATGTAGCCAGCATAACTGCATGGAGCATCACTACCATCCCACAGAAGCAGTACCTATTGATCTACTCACATTTGCATGTTTTAGAACTGCTAGGTTGGCAGAAGCTGGGCCTAACAGCAGGAGCTCACCCCGCTCCCTGGATTCGAACCTCCAACCTTTTGGTCAGCTAGTTCAGCAACTCATCGGTTAAACCCATTGCGCCACCAGTGAGGAACATAAAGTTAAAAGATCTCTCTCTTTTCAACCTCAAATGCTAATAAAAATGCCCATGTACAGTACAACCCCTGTATCCATGGGGGAAATATTCCTGAACTTTGTATGGATATCAGACTTGTGCCTTGTCCCTTCAGGCAATCCAGCATCTTCAGTTTGATTTGATACCTTTAATGGCAAGGACCCATGCATCATGTATTCCCATCCAGAACGGGACAATATGTCAGCCGATCATGGCTCCTCCTTCCATATTCAGCATCACAGTTTGAATCTTTTTGATTTTCCATTATTTTCCTCATTCTTTTTATTATGTGGGACCTACTGGGAGTTGGGGATCTGAGGAATGGTGGGTGGGATGAATGTGAGTTTGGGGGCTTGGAGAGTCACCCTTTTATCTTCTTTTTCTCCTTCCCTTCCTCTCCTTCAAAAATATTTCTAATAGTAATTCCAGCAAACAAAAAGAGAAGCCTACCTCGTCTCCAAAGTAGAAACAGCTTTATGGAAGCATTAAACCCAAGCAGGAAGGAGATTGCAACAGGCAGTAGAGAAAAGTGAGGGGATTTTTAAGGTAGTCCAAGCAGGATGGCTCCACTGAGCTCCAGGTCATCACTCTTCCTTCCCAGTGCCTCCTTGAAATGACTTGGAAAGTTTGTGTGGGGTGCTACTTGTGCTGGGAGCAAAAGCACACATACTTGCAGCCTCTCCTCTAGAGTAGAAATAGCTTTATGAAGTATTAAATCAGTGGTTCTCAACCTGAGGTCCCCAGATGTTTTTGGCCTTCAACTCCCAGAAATCCTAACAGCTAGTAAACTGACTTGGATTTCTGGAAGTTGTAGGCCAAAAACACCTGGGGACCCCAGGTTGAGAACCACTGCATTAATGGTCTAATCTACAAACCGAAAGGAAAGTATCCAGTATCTTAACTCTGATGCCTTTTTAAATGAAGGATAGGGAAGAGAAGCCTGTAGGAAGTCCTCCCCAAATAATGGGCTGCATAGGGTGCTTGCTTAACACTTTTGCTTAACACTCAGTCTCCGTTGAAGAGAAAAAGGAAAGGCTCTCAGGAAGGTTGTTTTCTTAACCTCATTGCTGACACCCACACTCCCTTGAAGGGAAGAAAGGGAAGGGTCCCAGAGGAAAGGAGAGCCTCATAAGTTGCCCATTGCCACAAATAGGTTGAAGAAGCTGCCTTGATTTACTAAGGACCAAAAATGGCTATCCCGCTACCAACCCGTTTTCAGGGGTATGTGAAAACAGATACAAGAGTCTACCTGTATCCAGCAAGCAGAAAGAGCTTGAGGTTCAGCCAAAATGCACAAGCCTAATGAATATGTGAAACCACCTGACTGAAATGAGGGGCTTTGGGGCCTAGAGATGCATTGGAGGACCCAGAAAAGGCTTACAGAGAACACTTTTTATCAGGCATGAAACCGCAGATATTGGTCCAACAGATACGGGAGATCACACTTTGACCACAGAATAGCTGCAAGATGACTTTTTCAACAGCTCCCTGCTCTACATATCTGTGCTAATCTTCTAGTCATTTCCCTCCATCATTATATTTGCTATTGCAGTTATACATATCTTCTGATAGTATCTGGCAATGATAGCCTCACAAATAAGCACACACTGGAAAAGTAAACACTGGGGAAAATGCCTTGGTAGAGCATGATTACAAAGCAATTCAAACAGAAGCTGAAGCAGAGAAGGAAAGCAAACACAGGAAATGGAGAAGGACTGGTTTATTAAGATCAGGTTTCCCCTGACCTTAAGTCCAGTTGCATCCAACTCTTGGGGGTGTTGCTCATCTCCATTTCTAAGCTGAAGAGCTGGTGTTGTCCATAGACACCTCCAAGGTCATGTGGCCAGCATTACTACAGGGAGCGCCATTCCTTTCCCGCCGGAGTGGTACCTATTGATCTACTCACATTTCCATGTTTTTGAACTGCTAGGTTGGCAGAAGCTGGGGCTAACAGCGGGAGATCATGCCACTCCCCGGATTCGAATCTGCGACCTTTCGGTCAGCAAGTTCAGCAGCTCAGTGGTTTAACCCACTGCGCAACTGGGGGCTCCCCTTTCTTACGCGTGAGATAATTTTGGATGATCTAGACCAGGCCACTAAAATGGAATCCACATATTTGCACAATACATTTTTTGTTGCCTGGATCAAATTCCAGCTCAGGATACTCAAGTGGATGGTGACTGCCATTCATAGATGCTTTCTAAATGGATAAGTGCATTAACTCAAACAAGTCAAAAAGCAGGGGAGGAGAGGAATAGAGGTTATTCTGCCATGGAAAATGCCTAATTAAGCTTTTAAATGCCTCGTGATTTTCAAAAAAGCTCACCAGTTTATCTTTCTTGGTCCTCAACTGGAATTTTCTGGATCTAGATGATGTACATGCAGGTATTTTCAACAGGGCTGATTCATAGCAATTTAAGTAGTTCCTGCAGTTCAGCATTTGCCTTTGCTCTTTCGCTCACTTAGAGGGTCATTGGCTCTCAACAGAGCCTTTCACTTGCTTTTCTGCTATTTTTATTTTCTTCAGTAAACACATTTCTTCCATCAATGTGTTCCCTGTAAATCTATAACAAAATGATTTAGTCTTAATCTGGTACCCCACCCAGTCATATCCTCTTTAGGGTCTCGCAAGGTTTTTGTTTCCACCATTGCCTTCAGCCATGATATAAGACATGCATTAGGAGCATAGCAGACCAAAACATTCCGATACCTCAAAGTGTGTCTGCATTTTTACAACCGGAGAATGAAGCCTCAGGCTTAGGATACTTCAGCAGTAACCAAGGTAAGAACTACATCCCAGCCTCTTATGCAACATTACAGGAGACACAGAGCACAGCTTTCAATTCATCACTATTACAATAGGCATTCAGATTTGCTCTTATACAATCCAAAGATCATACTTTGACATCCACAGCACAAGAGGTGCTCTTTGAACTCACCAAGTGAGTTTCCTATACATAATATGTTCCAGCGCCTATACCTATCCTGGTACAGGGATGCTCATAGAGAAGCCAAAGATGAGAAGAAAAAATGATATCAAAAGCATTGAGAAAAAGAGAGAAAGTAGCAAGAAGAAAATGCTTCTGGTTCTAACCAAGAGAATCTTTTTTGCTGGGCTGAGCTATTTATTTATTCTAAAAACATTTCTGATACAAGTATGAAATTTATTTATTGATTTATTTATTTACAGCATATAAATATTCCACCGTTCTCACCCCAAAGTGGATTCAGGGTGGACCACAAAACACATACACAACAAACATTCATTGTCATTAAACAGGATACAGACAACAGATAGAGGTATATGTCAGCATTTTCCCATCATCAGTGTCCTGGAGGTTGTGCTTGATTCCGGTCACAGGGGGAAGCTGTCACTCCATCTTCTATGATGAAAAGCCCTTGATCACAGAATTGATGAATGCCTCTAGACCAGTGGTAGTCAACCTGGGGTCCCGAGATGTTTTGGGCCTACAACTCCCAGAAATCCCAGCCAGTTTACCAGCTGTTAGGATTTCTGGGAGTTGAAGGCCAAAAACATCTGGGGACCCCAGGTTGAGAACCACTGCTCTAGACCATGGCCATATAGCCTGAAAAAACCTACAACAAACCAGTGATTCTGGCCATGAAAGCCTTCGACAATACATTGATCACAGAATTGCTCTTTCCTTTGATTGCTGGCATTTTCTGGTATTTCTTTTTTATGATGCCATAAAATACCTCCCTGCTTAGTCAGTGCCTAATTTCTCTACTCACAGCTCACAGCTGTTTTTGAACTGCTTAGGTGGACAGAGAGCTGGGCTGAAGGTCGGGTGCTCACCCCAAACTAGGCTTTGAACTGCCAACCTTTCAATTGGTGTGAACTGTTGCACATAGCGTGTTTCAGTCAGGTCCAATGCAGAAGACACAATAACATTGCACCCAGGCAAGAGGAAAAAAAACAGAAAAACTTTACTCTTATCAGCAGAGTTAAAATATAAACTTGCAGTGTTGCAAACAAAACAAACAGTGCAACAAACTTACATAGTCCTTGTAAGCAATACAGAAGAAGGCTTCTTCATCCAAATGAGAGAGCAATACAAGTGGTTGAGCAAAATGCCTGAGCAAAGGCTCCTCAGAGCAAAAGCTGAACTGTATTCTAAAACCCATACAGTTACACCCATACAGTTATACAGGTGGGTTTTCTTTGTCCCTTCCAACAGAATATGGAAGAAGAAGGGAATAAGATAGTGTGGTCCAAACTTACTAGTTGACCTACATTAGCAGCTATACATAATAATCAACAGTATAAGGTTTTCTTTATAACACACACACATACTTGATCTTGTTATGACTTACGGTAACATGGGCAATGTATTGTCGAAGGCTTTCACGGCTGGAATCACTGGGTTGTTGAAGGATTTTTTGGGCTATATGGCCATGTTCTAGAGGCATTCTCTCCTGACGTTTTGCCTGCATCTATGGCAAGCATCCTCAGAGGTAGTGAGGTCACTAACTCTGAGGATGCTTGCCATAGATGCAGGCAAAACATCAGGAGAGAATGCCTCTCGAACAGGGGTCTTCAAGAGAGGGCCAGGTCACAGTCCCTCAAACTGTTGGAGGGCCGGATTATCATTTGGAAAAAAAAATGAATGAATTCCTGTGCACACTGCACATATCTTATTTGTAGTGCTAATAACACTTAAAAACAATACAATAATTAAAATGAAGAACAATTTTAACAAATATAAACTTATTAGTATTTCATTGGGACGTGTGGGTCTGCTTTTGGCTGATGCGATAGGATTGTTGTTGTTTGTTTGTTTGTTTGTTTGTTTATGTATTTATTTATTTACAGCTTTTATATTCCGCCCTTCTCACCCCGCAGGGGACTCAGGGCGGATTACAGTGTACACATATATGGCAAACATTCAATGCCAATTTTTGACATACAACATATACAGACATACACAGAGGCTATTTAACTTTTTCTGGCCACCAGGGGAGCTGTCGCTTTCATCGTCCATCTGCGACGCTGATGAAGCACTTCCGCATTCCCACATACTTCTCTGCTGGAATGCTTTGCTGAAGTCTTCTTTATGGCCTCATAAATCAGTTAATTTAGCCTCCCCACACTTTAAGGTGGTACCTTATTCCTACTTGACAGATGCAACTGTCTTTCGGGTTGCAAAGGTCGACAACAGGCTACACACAATTGGTTGGAAACCCACTCCAACCCGGGCTGGCTTCGAACTCATGACCTTTTGGTCATTGTGATCTTAATGCAGCAGACACTCAGCCAGCTGCACCACAATCCCGGTGCTGTTGTTGTTGTTGTGCTTTCAAGTCATTTCATACCTAGGTTGACCCTGAGCGAGAGCCAGGTAAATGACCTTGGAGGGCCGTATCCGGCCCCCAGGTCGTAGTTTGAGGACCCCTGCTCTAGAACATGGCTGTAGAACCCAAAAAAACCTACAACAACCCACTGTAACATGAGCTATTGCTGCTGGTGATTAACCAGCTGTACTAAAGCCCATTGCAGAAGATGAAACAATCATTTGCTCATCTCACTATTCCTGAAGCCGCTTGTGTTTGCCAAGAATTGCCAAATACAGATTCCATCTGCAAGTTCCCTTAGCACCCTTGAATATAGTCCAAACAAACAAACTTAGCACCATAATCTAATCTAATGAGAGCCAATCGGTAAATAAAGCTATCAAAAGGATCTTAGAATAAAGACAGAAGACAACTAAAACTGAAATAAAAGGAAAAATGCTTTGGGTATAATATGATGATTGGCACTGTATGTATTCCACAGCAACGTTTTCAATTTGTAAAAAATACCTTTTCATTGCTGTGTCAGCAGGTGGGTTTTCTTTGTCCCTTCCAACAGAATATGGAGGAAGAAGGGAATAAGCTAGTCCTTGACCCTCTCTATTATCCCTGAAATTAAGCACCAGAATCCACTGTGACTATTCCACTGCAAACACATGCCAAAACAAGAGCTTGCATGCTTTAAAAAAAATGTTATTGCTCACAGAGGCTCTTAAGTCCTTTTTATCCCTATGGTAACCGCCAACCATTTATTTGTGGAACACAATGACCTAAACTGCAAAACATTGTTATGAAATGTCAGGCTCTATAGAAACATGACTACAGCTTGGAGTAACATAGGTAAAACTATAAGCGTGGGGGAGATTTATGTGTTTAAATGATCTACTACAATTGGCTACAGATGAAGACATCCTTTCTCAAATGAACACAGGATAATCAGCCCTACAGGTTGGGCACCATTATATGGGAAATTAGATGAAACAACGAACCAGGTCTAAAATGTGTCAACGAAACAGGGCGCAGGTTTTCTTTTTGAATTGTTAATTACTTCTAATAAAGGTACCCTCAAGTGGCATCACAAAAGCTGGCTGGCACTATTGTCTCATACATGGAAGAAGGGATGACTGGCCTCAGGTGTCACCTGCTGTGAGATGCATGTGAATCACCTGAAAGGAGAAATGAATGGTCTTCTTCAGAAGTAGTATATTATTCATATTCAGATATACTGAGGAAACTGTTAAATTGCTAATGCAATGACAGTCACACTATCGGAAGCTTCTCAGAAATTATGCATGGACACCATGCATGGTGGAGGCTTCTTCTTTGGAGGCTTTTAAACAGGCTATCTGTCGAGGTGCTTTGAATGTAATTTTCCTGCTTCTTGGCAGGGGTTGGACTAGATGGCCCATGAGGTCTCCTCCAACTCGATGATTCTATGAGTCTACCATGCCATATGAGTTTGGTCACAGTGGGATGATCACATAGCCTAATGTACAGTCTTCTACTCAAAAACAGAAGCAACATTGAAATTACTGTATATATTCATGTACTGTATAAATTGTCCTCATGTGTAAGTGAAGGGCCATCTATACAAACTATTGTAATGGCAACAAAATCTTTGTGGCATGGCTTCGAAAAAATCTGAATCGGGATAGAAGTCACTCCTGGACATCCACAGGAGATTTGAGAACTTCCAGCCCCTAACACATTTAAGAACAGTCCCATACTTTGGGGTTAGTGTGAAGAGCTGGGGTGGTTCTAATTCCAACTGGCTGTTCACCTGGGTCAGTACCACCATCCTGTTTTCCCTATGTTCCACCTGAGCTGTTGTTTGTCATTAAAGCCATGACAGCAGAGCTCCAGAGAGCTTCTGGCCATTGCTGGGCTACTTTGCTGATGACATCCAGTAAGGGGCGGCTAAACCCATTACGCAAAGTAAGCATTTGCAGTATAGTTGATTTTGCCCAGGGGCACTCTTGAGGAGCTCTTGGGGGAAAATAGACCTTGACATATGCGAGTTGTAGTTATTGGGATGTATAGTTCACCTACAATCAAAGAGCATTCTGAACTCCTCCAATGATGGAATTGAACCAAATATGGCACACAGAACTCCCACGACGAACAGAAAATATATATCAGTGATTGGTTGGGGAGGTGGAGGGGGGGGCAAAATACTGTTTGCTTACTGTTGAAAATTACCTAGGGCCGCCTCTGCATCCAGGAGCTCTCTGGAGCTCTCGAACCAGGGCTGCAGCAACAAATAACAGCAAAGACAAGGGTGACCACCCAATGGGTCTCAACCAGGTTTGGCCCAACTACACAGTCGCAATTCAAGACAAAAACATGTGACTACCTCTGTTGAATCTGGGCTGATTCCAAAGCATCAATGCTCCAGATTTAGGTGGCCATATAGATGGGCTCCTGGTGTGACCCATTTACAAAATGGACTTGCAGTTCACTATTCTTCTCTTTGGTAAGGTAACTTTTAAAAAAATAAGAAATCTAAATGCAAATTGAAACATCTTTATAATATTAAATATAACCTTAATGGTTATGACAAATTCAATTACTTACCTTGAGTTTCCTGATGGAAAGATTAAATGTGTAAATGTATCTAATGGATGAAAATGACCATTTGGACATTTTAAGCCTCCAAGCAAAAAAACAAAACAAAGGGATGGGATCGGAGTCCTATTGATTAGTTACTCGGTGGAAGCTATTATCGGGACCATTTGAAACACTCTGGAAAACAAGAACACCAAATTGGACACAGGTTTGTTTAAGACTCAAATATGCCAATGTTCTCCTTTCTGAGTTTTATGGAGGCACACATAAATGAATATTGCAAACAAGCCACTATGTAGGTCCAAGTTAATTATCTATTAAATACCCAGTGCTCTAAAAGTGCCAGAACTCTTTTGTGTTGTCTGGTTAGCAGAAGCTTTGGATGCAAGTATTAAATAAAAGATACAAAGTAAAATAAAAATAAAGCCTTGATTTTGAAATTTTATATAAAGGACACTGTTTTACTGCACAATTGAATATAATGGGACTTAAGCATCCACAGATTTTAGTAACCACAAGGAGTCTGGCACAAAACACAGCAGAAACCCTGGGCCCTCTATACAAACCCTTCCATGCTGAACAAAAGAACTCTGGTGCCAGCAAGTAAAGGAGGAAAATAGGTATCTAGGCTCTAAACCCACTTCACACAGAAAAATCAGAATGTTTTCCTCGTTCAGCATAACCTGAGACCTGTATGACTGCCTTGAGAACAATGATCATAATCAAGACTTGTCAGCATTCTATCTATCCATAGCTTCAATTCTAAGAAGCCCTCCACATTTGTTAGGTTTAGGGGCACAGGAATGTTTTGAAATAATGTTATTTAGAAGAGTTTATTTATTTATTTACTTACTTACTTACTTACTTACTTATATACCGCTGTTCTCAGCCCGAAGGCGACTCACAGCGGTTCACAACAAATAAGAACAGCAAAAATTCAATGCTACAGTGTAAAAACAGTTAACAACCTAACATATTACATAATTAATAAACAATTACTACAATAACCATTCACTATTCACTATCGTCTCATCATCAAAAACATGATCCAGATTCGTCATCCATTATTCCGTTCCAATGTTCATTAACCAATCATTGCACTAATTATTCGAACGCCTGCTCAAACAGCCAGGTCTTCACTTTCCTGCGGAATACCATTAGAGATGGTGCTAGTCTAATGTCCGTAGGAAGGGCGTTCCACAGCCGAGGAGCCACCACCGAGAAGGCCCTATCTCTCGTCCCCGCCAGCTGTGCTTGAGAAGCAGGCGGGATCGAGAGCAGGGCCTCCCCGGAAGATCTCAAAGTCCTGGTGGGTTCATAGGCAGAGATGCGGTCGGATAGGTAGCTTGGGCTGGAACCGTTTAGAGCTTTAAAGGCCAATGCCAGCACTTTGAATTGAGCCCGGTAGCAAATCGGTAGCCAGTGGAGTTGGCGCAACAGGGAGGTTGTATGCTCCCAGGCTGGTTCATCAGGTGCTCTGCTATGGCTGACTTCTCTGGTTGAAGTAGTCTGCAGTGCCTTTCATGTTCCGTGATTCGTGTTTGAGCAATGCTGAGTTTGGTGGTCCCTATGTAGACTTGTCCAAGAGTAATTTGATCTACCAAGTCACCAAGTCTCCATAGGGACCACCAAACACAGCACCCAAACACGAATCAAGGAACTTGGAAAGGCACTGCAGACTACTTCAACCAGAGAAGTCAGCCATAGCAGAGCACCTGATGAACCAGCCTGGACACAGCATTTATTTGAGAACACAGAAATGCTGGACCACACCAACAACCACCATGTCAGACTACACAGAGAAGCCACTGAAATACACAAGCATGTGGACAATTTCAACAGAAAGGAAGAGACCATGAAAATGAACAAAATCTGGCTACCAGTATTAAAAAACTCTAAAATTATAACAGCTAAACAACAGAGAGGAAAAAACCAGGCACAGATTAACACCTCCCAGCAACAGATTTTCCCAGACTCAGGCAGGCCTTCAAATGCTAATGAAGGTGATCAGCTAAACATTCACACCTAACTGCAGCAGGGAAGAGCTCCTTGCCCCACCCCAGCCATTCCACAGATATATAAACCCATTTTCCTATTCCAACAGACCTCACCTCTGAGGATGCTTGCCATAGATGCAGGCGAAACGTCAGGAGAAATGCCTCTAGAACATGGCTCTATAGCCCGAAAAAACCCACAAGAACCTAGTGATTCCAGCCATGAAAGCCTTCGACAATACAGAAAATACTATGTTTTCTGATGGTCTTTGGCGACCCCTCTGACACCCCCTTGTGACCCCCATGGGGGTCCCGACCCCCAGGTTGAGAAACACTGCTCTAGACCATGGCCATACATGGTGCCTTTATCTATATTGTTCTCAAAATAATTCTTTAATACTTTTTTGCTTTTAGCCTGAAAAAATCTACAACAACCCACTGTCAACCTTTTGGTTGGCAAGATTTACTGCAGTTGATGGTTAACCTGCTATGCTAAAGCCCGGCCCCAGTATACCCCAGTTAGCATGGCCATTAGACATGCTGATAGAAGGATTCTGGACATTGTAGTCCAAAATAATATTTTTTGCAAGCTGTGATCTGAACATAGAACCTCTATGACAAATATAAAAGAGACGGATGAGGCATTTCTCCATCATATCCTTAGGCCCGTCTTCCTTTGCCATTTTTATCATCAGGCAATTAAACTACCAACTATTATAATAATTAACGTTCTGTTCCAGATCTCATTGAGATTCAAATGTATATATATATCCCCATATTAACAAAAGTATTTTTGAAAAGAAGGAAAATGGGCACTCAGGTGATCAAAGCAATAGGAAATGATGGCGAAAGAAGAGCCAAGCTGTCATAATCACCCCGACGGCTAACATTTAGCTTTAAAAGCTTTTGACTTTAGGAAATTCTAAATGAATAGTGTGCAAGCTAATGAATTAAACGGAGAAAATTATTATCCTTGGCTTTGAGTAAGAGGAAAATCAACAAAGGAGGTTTTCCCTTTAAAATAATGTCATTTGCAGATTTTGAAAGACTTCCCAAGAAGGCTCAGTCGTATTGTTTCTTGGACAGGCAATATTTATAGCAAGACATAATAAGCACTGGAGAATACACTATGAGTAGTACACCTTTCAACATAATTACAATAGTTATTGTAAGATCATGAATAGAAGTAGAGTTGGATGAGGAGGGGGAATCGTCTCACCCCAAACGATTGAGTATCTCTGTTCGTTTGTTCCACCTTTGTGTTTTTGCTCTTGCATAATAAACACTCGTTAGAAGCAGAAAAATCACATTGAGTGATAGAATGGAGTATCCATTTTTCTGTCTGAGTGCGTTTGGGGGGATCCAAAATAAATAAATCCTCGCGCTGCAGTTCCAGCTGCAAAACAATTTACATTATAATCAACATCTGAAAGGCAGAAGCACCAATTTCACACAAACGCAGAAAAGGTGCCTAGACAACAGCGGTCATGTAGCTAGAAAAGATTTAGCTCAATAGACCGCAGGTAAATGGTTTTCCGTTACCTCCAGCTGGGGTTCCAGATGTCTTATTTTAAAGGACAGGGCTGTATTTGATCCACCCCATGCCAACATTTCTTTTCAAGCAGGCTTTGTATGGAGTCACGCATTGGGTCACGCGTGGCAAGTGGGAATATTTGTGAAATGGAGGAGAGTAAGGAGAGCGGCAGGTGACACTTGTGAGCCAAATGAAGCCACGGGGCAACGACGGCTGGAGGCAATATAAATTCATTCCAAGGCCTAAGGAAAGAGCCCATGCATGCATTGTTTAAGTTAGCTAGATTCTCACTTTTTAAAGGGGGGAAGATCACACGAGGAAAGCAAAGTTGTAAAACGATGTGGCAGAAGACTGTCATTCAAACATTGGCTTCAGATAAAAATGTAAAAGGTGACAGAAGTGAAATCAAAGGAAAGCTTCGGCTCTATCTATCTAAATAAAAATGTAATGTTCATTGGTGGGATTAACATAACTCAAAAACCACTGGACAAATTGACACCAAATTTGGACACAAGACACCTATCAGGCCAATGAGTGGCCATCACTCATTAAAACACTGAAAAACACAACAGAAGGGACTTAAAAGGCCAAAAAGGCAAAAAGACGCTACAGCGCATGCATGCAAAAACACACAATAGCATATCCACACTTCTGGACTACAGCTCCCAGCATCCCCTAGACCAGGCCCTTTAGGAGAGGAGGATGATCCAAATGCACTGCTTCCAAGATGCAAGTTTTCTTCTCCTTGGATTTTGTTGGGAGCATTCCAATCCCTGTATATTTCCAATTTCCTATTCCTGGACTGCAACTCCCAGCAATATAAGATAGATAGATTAGATAGAGCTATATAGGTAGGCAGATAAATCGATCAGGAGGACTGCTGGGAGGTGCAGTCCAGGAATAGGTAGAGAAGGAGGAAAGGATTGAAAGAGGAAGCGAAAGAGGAAGGGGGAAAGGAAGGAAGAGGAAGAGAAGGAAAGAAGGAAGACTAAAAGGGAGGGAAGGAAGGAGAGAAAGAAAGGAGAGGAAGAGGGAGGAAGGTTGGCCACAGCAACGCGTGGCGGGTACAGCTAGTTTATAATATAGAGATAGATGGTAGACAGACAGACAGACAGCCATTTAGTGTTTGTTTGAAGGCCGGAGGAGGAGGAGGAGGAGGAGGAGGAGGATTGTGATGAAGATTTACACTGTTTTTTTCCTCTTGGTTGAGACAAAGCTGATGACATTTTTCAGACTACAAATGCCACATATGTGGGGCTACAACTGAAAAGACTTTGGATGCATCAGTACTGTGGAACTAATGCGGTATTGAATGGGCCAGGCTTTAGCACAACTGGTAAATTACCAGCAATAAGATCTGCCAACTGAAAGGTTGCCAATTCGAAGCACTAGGTCAGTGTGAGCTCCTGACTGTCAGACCAGCTTACTGTTTACCTAAGCAGTTTGAAAACAGCGTGAGCTGTGGGTAGAGAAATTAGCTACCGCTAAAACAAGTAGAAAAGGTATTTTACTACACCATAAAGAAAAAGATCAGAAAATGTCCAGCAACCAAAAGGAAGGAGGAAGACCTAGTGGCTCTTCGTCATAGAGGATGGAGCAACAGCACCCCCCTGGGGCTGGATTTGAGTACAACCTCCAAAGGCGCCAAAGAAGCTGGACATAGACACAGCTGTGGAGCTCTATTCTTGACCTGCATGTTCTCCCGCAGTGAAGGTGGAAGGCGGTCCCGGTCGGGGTTGGCTTGATGCGCCTTCCTCCTGGCACGTTTCTCTCTTTTGCCCTCCATTTGTGCCTCTTCAAATTCTTGAGTGCTCAAGGGCCAGGGCTTCCCGTTCTCGGTGTCTATGCCACAGTTTTTAAGGTTGGCTTTGAGCTCATCTTTAAATCTCTTTTCCTGTCCCCCAACATTCCATTTTCTGTTCTTGAGTTCGGAGTGTAATAACTGCTTTGGAAGATGGAGGCATCCGGACAACGTGGCCAGTCCAGCAGAGTTGATGGTGAAGGACCATCACTTCAATGCTGGTGGTCTTTGCTTCTTCCAGCACGCTGACATTTGTCCGCTTGTCTTCCCAAGAGATTTGCAGGATTTTTTAGAGGCAACGCTGATGGAGTCATTCCAGGAGTTGCATGTGACGTCTGCAGATAGTCCACATTTCGCAGGCGTATTAGCAGGGTTGGGAGGACAATACCTTTATAAACAAGCACCTTGGTATCCCTACGGATATCCTAGTCCTCAAACACTCTGTGCTTCATTTGAAAAAATGCTGCACTTGCAAAGCTCAGGTAGTGTTGAATTTCAATGTCAATGTTGACTTTTGTGGAGAGGTTGCTGCCAAGGTAGTGGAAATGGTCAACATTTTCTAATGTTACACCATTATGCTGTATTTCTGGCATTGGAGAGGGATTGGCTGGTGCCTGCTGGAAGAGCACTTTGGTTTTCTCGATGTTCAATGACAGGCCGAGCTTCTCGTATGCTTCTGTGAAGGTGTTTAGAGTGGCTTGTAGGTCTTCTTCTGAATGTGCACAGATGACATTGTCATCAGCATATTGGAGTTCTATAACAGATGTTGTTGTAACCTTGGTTTTGGCTTTCAGTCTGCTGAGGGTAAACAGCTTGCCATCCGTCCAAGAGATTATTTTCACGCTGGTGTTAAGCTTTCCATCAACAAGATGAAGTATCATAGCATTGAAGATGGAAAATAAAGTTGGGGCAATAACACATCCCTGTTTGACACCTGATTCCACCTTAAATGGGTCACTTTGGGAGCCATTGCTGTTTTCATCATGTCATCATGGAGGAGCCATATAATACAGTTCAAAGAAGATAATCTGGATTTTATGAGGCAGTGTAGAAGGGGCCTAAGTATATAACTATGGATGTAGAAAATCACCATTTCAGAGCTTTCCAACGATTCTTTTGCCATCATTTGTCACCACGAAGCCCTCAGGATTCTTGGCTAAGCAGTTCGGTTAAAGCTGCTTTGAATGCAGCTCAGTATTGCTGATTATCCATGAGCCGGACCCCATAATCTGCTCTCTCGGGTCTCAGCAGAGTTTTCCATTACCGGTTATTTTGTCCTCTGCAGCAACCAACCACTAACATTGAACCTACAGGGCATGCTGCGTTGGTTTCTTCTTTTAACCTTTGCACAACACTTATTCAATGAAGGGGCCTTAATGCTAACACGTATCTCGCACATCGCTTCCACCGAGCATTCTTCTCCTCAGCAAGAGCCCAGGTTTCAGCCCTTAATCGTTTGCATCAGCCAACACACCCCGGGCCTTGGTTGCCAAGGTTACCAGCTGGCCCCCCATCTCTTGTACTTTGCCAACCTTATAATTAAGGTTAGTTTATCCAATCCCCATTTGGAAATCCTAAATGCCAAGACCCAAGTCGCTATGTGCTTTTCTTCACTTCTCCATTTGCCAGGCTCAACCCAA
This sequence comes from Anolis sagrei ordinatus, assembly GCF_025583915.1. Lineage (NCBI taxonomy): Eukaryota > Metazoa > Chordata > Lepidosauria > Squamata > Anolidae > Anolis > Anolis sagrei. The sequence continues at coordinate 13,364,911 of NW_026847549.1, forward strand.
AATCTTTAAAAGACTTTCACACACATATATAATTTCTTTTCTTTCCGTTTGTTAGAGGAAAGTTATTTCACACTACAGGTGTCCCTCTACATTTATGGTCTTGACTTTTGTCGATTTTATTATTCACAGATTTGGTTTGAAATGTTCTCGCTGTAAATCCATAGGGATGCAGCGACACTGTAGAATTAATACAGGGTGACCCCACTTCAACTGCCATGGGTCAATGCTATGGAATCTTTGGAGATGTAGGTGTCAGTTGTCTTTCGTTTTCTCTGCCAAAGACTGTAGGTGACTCATCAAACTACAACTCCCATGATTCCATAGCATTGAGCCATAGCAGTTAAAATGGAATCAAACTGCATTCATTCTACAGCATAGATCAGTAGTTCTCAGCCTTCCTAATGCTGCAACCTCTTAATGCAGTTCCTCATTTTGTGGTGACCCCCAACCATAAATTTTTTTCATTACCACTTCAGAACTGTAATTTTGCTACTATTATTAATCATAATGTAAACATCTGATATGCAGGATGTATTTTCATTCACTGGGCCAAATTTGGCACAAATACCCGATTGTATCAAATGTGGGGTTGGGAGGGATTGATATTGTCATTTGGGAGTTGTAGTTGCTGGAATTTATAGTTCACCTACAATCAAAGAGCATTCTGAACTCCACCAATGATGGAATTGATCCAAACTTGGCACACAGTACTCTCATGACTAACAGAAAATACTGGAAGGGTTTGGTGGCTATTGACCTTGAGTTTGGGAGTTGTAATTCACCTACTTTTATTTCTAGGTGCAAAGATTACTGCAGATGCAGACTGTGGCCAGGAAATCAGAAGACGCTTACTTCTTGGGAGGAGAGCAATGTCCAGTCTCGATAAAATCGTAAAGAGTAGAGACATCAGACTGGCAACAAAGATCCGCCTAGTCAAAGCCATGGTATTCCCTGTAGTAACCTACGGATGTGAGAGCTGGACCTTAGGGAAGGCTGAGCGAAGGAAGATCGATGCTTTTGAACTGTGGTGTTGGAGGAAAGTTCTGAGAGTGCCTTGGACCGAGAAGATCCAACCAGTCCATCCTCCAGGAAATAAAGCCCGACTGCTCATTGGAGGGAAGGATACTAGAGACAAAGTTGAAGTACTTTGGCCACATCATGAGGAGACAGCAAAGCCTAGAGAAGACAATTATGCTGGGGAAAGTGGAAGGCAAAAGGAAGAGGGGCTGACCAAGGGCAAGAGGGATGGATGGCATCCTTGAAGTGACTGGACTGACCTTGAAGGAGCTGGGGGTGGTGACGGCCGACAGGGAGCTCTGGCGTGGGCTGGTCCATGAGGTCACGAAGAGTCAGAGATGACTGAACGAATGAACAACAACAAGCGTATCCAATCAAAGAGCATTCTGAACTCCACCAATGATGGATCTGAACCAAACTTGGCACACAGAACTCCCATGACCAACAGAAAATACTGGAAGGGTTTGGTGGGCATTGACCTTGAGTTTTGGAGTTGTAGTTCACCTACATCCAGAGAGCACTGTGGACTCAAAACAATGATGGATCTGGACCAAACTTGGCACAAATACTCAATATGCCCAAATGTGAACACTGGTGGAGTTTGTGGAAAATAGACCTTGATATTTGGGAGTTGCAGTTGCTGGGATTAATAGTTCACCTACAATCAAATAGCATCCTGAACAACACCAATGATAGAATAGGGCCAAACTTCCCACACAGAACCACCACGACCAACAGAAAATACCCTGCTTTCTGGTGGTCTTTGGTGACCCTTCTGACACCCCACTTGGGACTCCACTAGGGGTACTGACCCCCAGGTTGAGAAATGCTTGCATAGATGCATCCTTGGTCTTTCATTTCGACTCTATGACCAACTTTTTCATACTGGAGAACCTAGAGATTTCTAGAGAGCATATGTTTGGCCATCAAAATGGAAATCATACATAAAGTGATGTCTTGGAATATTCAAAATGATTTTGCTTACTTACACAATGCTTACCTGTAGTGTTTGTTTAATTCCTGAAAGCATATTTTTAGTTCTGAATTAAGTTTGTTGCCTCTGTTGATCTGTTCTTCTTCTCTGGTGATATTTCTGACTTTGCTACCAGTGGCTGCGAGCAAGCAGACTAAAAGTGAATCCTGAAAAAACTGAGATACTCTGGCCCGGCCAGCTGCCAAAATTAATCCAGTCTCTGCCTGATTTCGATGGGGAAGTTCTGGTTCCGTCCGCCACTGTTAAAAGTCTTGGGGTTGTGTTGGACTCATCACTGACGATGGAGGCCCAGATCACTGCCATAAGTAAGCAGGCCTTTTTTCATCTTTGCCAGGCAAGGAAATTGGCATCCTACCTTTCGGTAGAAGCATTGGCAATGGTAATCCACGCAACAGTCACCACGAGGTTGGACTATTGCAACGCCTTATATGCCGGCCTTCCGAAGTCAACAACCCAGAAGATTCGGATGGTCCAAAATGCAGCGGCCAGGCTGCTAGCGGGATCATCTATAAGATCCCATATTACACCGATTCTGCAACAACTGCATTGGCTACCAATAGAACATCGGATCTCTTACAAGATCCTGATCCTGACATTTAGAGCTCAAAATGGCCAAGGACCTTTATATCTTAGGGACCACCTCATTCCTTTTCTCCATCAGTGGTCACCTCGATCCACCCAGGAAAATCTCCTATACATACCGGGCCCTAGGGAGGTACACCTGGAAGCTACAAGGCATAGAGCTTTTTCGATCTATGCTCCAATTCTGTGGAACTCATTGCCTCCATACATTAGAGCAATGTTGGAGAGGTTGCAACCTTTTGTAAAAGCGCTCAGGACAAGGCTGTTTGGTTGTGCATTTAAGTAATCAGATCTAGTTTGCCAAATACTCACTGTTGAATGTTTTTATATTGTGAAATGCTTTTTTAAATTGTAAGTCGCTCGGAGCACCTTGGTGGAGAGCGACTAATTAAGAAATAAAGTGAAGTGAAGTTAAAGAAGTAATGTCTAGGAATGCATTTCCTTTAATAGCTGGAGATATTCCACATCGTATGAGCATCGGATGATGACTCTGGAGGACAGGGTTTGATTCTCCACTTGGCCATGGAACTCTACTGGATGACCTTGGGCAAGTGGCACAGCCCCATGAGTGGGTAGGAAATGGGTTGAAGGCACAAACCTATAAAGTTGACAAAATATTTAGTTTGAACTTAAAAGCCCGAGCCAGGTTCTCATAATGTGGAATAGAGGGGGACAAAAGAAACATGATTGTGAGGATTGTGAGAAAAGTCGAAACAGGGATGGTTTAGAGATTAGAAGCAAAGACTTGGAAGGAAATGACCTGTCATGTTAACAGTGGCCTTGGTGGAGGAGGCAGACCTTACATAATTTCTCTCCTTTCTGCCATGCTTTCCTCTTCTTCCTTTCACCCTCTCTCCTGGTTGCCCTTTAAAGGCGAGACTTCTTTCTGCTGCCCAATATCTCCAAACCGGGCGCCTTCTCCTTTGATTGACTAATTGGCTTTCTGTTCTTTTGATTTCCCCCCTCCTCCATCCGTCCAAAGATTTCTCTGCAGGTGCCACTTTGACCCATTTATTTTATCTCTTCTCTCCCCATTTCTTAAATGTGATTTTCAACCCTTTCCCCTCCATCTATCCTCTCTTTTATCTTTTCCTGCATAATGCCTTCCAGATTTTCTCCACTGAACTTTGTTCGCCTATCTAGCAGACCAAAGGAGGGGAAACAGAAAGCTGTCGGCTGACCTTTCCTTTTGTGTTTATTGGTGCTCTTCCACTATTGAGCAGAAAATAGCTTGAGATCTCTTTCGTCCATCTCCCTTTACAACTTCAATTGAGGCCAGTTGTTTCAGCATCCACGGCCTTCTGGATGGTACATCTTTGTTCTGATAAAATTCATGTATTTCTGAGTTTGGATTTTGTCTTTCAGATGGGCTGGCCAGTTTGAGCATTGGACTGGGACGCTTGGAGAGCATGCAAATTCCTGCTCAGCCATGGGAACTGTGGGGTGACCTTGCACACATCATGCTCTCTCAGTCTCAGGGGAGCATAACAGCAAAGCCCTGTGCATAAACTTTGCCAAGGACACTCAACAATAGAGTCACCTTAGGGTCACCATCAGAGCCCCCTGTGGCACAGTGGGTTAAACAGCTGATCTGCTAAACTTGTTCATCGAAAGGTCACAGGTTTGAATCCGGGGAGCGGTGTGAGCTTCCGCTGTCAGCCCCAGTTTCTGCCAACCTAGCAGTTTGAAAATATGCAAATTTGAGTAGATCAATAGGTACCGCTTCAGCTGGAATGTAACGGCACTCCATGCAGTCGCACCGGCCACATGACCTTAGAATCATAAAATCGTAGAGTTGGAAGAGACCTCATGGGCCATCCAGTCCAACCCCCTGCCAAGAAGCAGGAAAATTGCATCCAATGCACCACCGACAGATGGCCATCCAGCCTCTGTTTAAAAGCTACCAAAGACAGTCTCCACCACACCCTGGGGCAGAGAGTTCCACTGCTGAACAGCTCTCACAGTCAGGATGTTCTTCCTAATGTTCAGATGGAATCTCCTTTCTTGTAGTTTGAAGCCATTGTTCCGCGTCCTAGTCTCCAGGGCAGCAGAAAACAAGCTTGCTCTCTCCTCCCTATGACTTCCTCTCACATATTTATACATGGCTATCACGTCTTCTCTCAGCCTTCTCTTCTTTAGGATAAACATGCCCAGCTCCTCATAGGGCTTGTTCTCCAGACCCTTGATCATTTTTGTCACCCTCCTCTGGACACATTCCAGCTTGTCAATATCTTTCTTCGATTGTGGTGCCAAGAATTGGACACAATATTCCAGGTGTGGTCTAACCAAGGCAGAATAGAAGAAACACCTTGGAGGTGTCTATGGACAACACCAGCTCTTCAGCTTAGAAATGGAGATGAGCACCAACCCCCAGAGTCAAACACGACTGGACTTAATGTCAGGGGGAAAACTTTACCTTTACTTTACCTTAGGGTCACCATCAGTCAGAAATGACATGAAGTTATACAACAGACACAGTCTAGACTAAGGAATGTTTGTATGGAGCCAAGGTTAAGGAGACATCCCTTCCCTTATCCATATGAAGAAGATAGATGGAGTGATAACTGAACCATGATGATGGGGTTTTGTCTCCCACCTCATATGAGACAATGGGCTAGAGTGCCCAGGACAAGTAAAGAGATTTCTTCCATTAGGAAGAACTTGCCTTCTGCAAAAGATATTGAAAAATGAAAAAGATTGCCTTTGAAGATGATAAATTCTCCTTCCTTGAAGTCTTGGTTGGACGCCCATTTTAGGAATGATTTAGTTGTGTGTTTCTGCATGGGATGGGGTTGGACTAGAAGGTAGTCCTTAAAAACATGGGGTTTAAATCTAATTGTTAATCTGTGCCCAGACCCACTGAATCAATTACTTAATGGTAAATCAACACTTGTGTGTGTGTTTGTGTGTGTCTTCAAGTCACTCTCGACTTATGTAGACCCCATGAATTTCTTAGGGTTGTTGTAGACAAGGACTACTCAGAAGAGGTTCCCCTGAAATACAGCCTACAGCACTTACTGTAATATTTACAGGCTATCTTCCATGCAAATGCTAACAAGGGCTGACCACATTTAGCTTCTAAGATCAGATGGGATCCTGGTGCCTTTAAGGTATTCAAAAGTTGGATAGGGCACAAAGCTGACAGGAAGAAAAGAGGACAGTTGCATTATATGTGAATAGATTAAAGTAAGAAAAACACAACCTTGAACCTGTAAGACTTGAGCAGGACAGTTGAGGATTGGGTGACACAAAGGTCTCTCATTCATGAGGTCACCATAAGTTGAAACCAGCTTGATGGCAGACAACAACAACAAGCCCCAGTAGTTCAATGGGTCTTCTCTAACTGAAGTTCAGAATTGGATTTAGAAATTGATCTTTACTAACATTAAAAAATAAGAACTATTTGACAACATATCAATGGCATAAAACTGGACCTTTAAACCTACTTGCTATAGGTTAAGGTCTGGATATTTACATCCAGGTACAGGTATCACTTGCTTTTCAATGGCTTTTCAATCCACTCTTCTGATCCTTTTTAAAGATAATTGAAACTCATACATTCTTCTCATGGTCCATGCTTGCAGGACCATGAACAGGACCATGTTTTCACAACCTTTCATGGGCTTCTACACCCATGCTCTATATTTTCTACCAGTCGACTTTTGCAGACATTTGCATATATATGTAGTATATAGTGATGTAAGTATCCAGTAGACCTTAACCTATAGCAAGTAGGTTTACAAGTCCAGTTTTTCAGCAACCCAAATGCATTTGTAAACTAAAAAAAAGTTGGATTCCACAGTTTGATGATCTTCAGTTTTCAACAGTGCTTTTGTTCCTAACGTGGTGAAGGAGAACCTGTAAACATGCACAAGATTGTGCTGCAAAGATATTTCTTTTCTCATCTTTTCCTCGCAGTGCCCATTTATAAAGGAGGTAATTACAGCTGCCCCGTTGGTGAGACTATATAATTACTGGATTCACTTCCTGAAGAAGTATAATTAAGGTAACTTGAACTGTGACAGTGCAGAGCCTCGGCCAGCTAGCTCTGTTCTTCAGCAAATTAATGACCAAAAACGTGTCCTCCTACTAACATTGGCTTACCAGAGAGTGGAGTTTAATGCCTTTATTTTTCCCCTCCAGGAAAGCATGCCTGGTTAATGAACAAGTCGAAACTTAGTGGCTTATGGCATAGAAACTCCTAGGTTCAGTGGTCATCACCGTTGCCAAGCTCTGGCAACTGATGCACTGTAGAACACAAAAGCCAAACTTCTGTGATGCCAGAAACATCAAGCCTGGCAACCAAGGTATGCCCAGGAGATTCTGGACATTAACGGAAATATGCTTAATTAGCACATCCCATCCCCTGGTTCTTTTTTAAAACTGTCTGCTATGGACTTCTGGATGTAAATGACAATATGGCAACACAATGTCAGAAGTTGTGAGGTCTGGAGGTTCTCAAATAGGGAACAGTAAGAACAGCTTGTGTTATGTTGTATATGAGGAGCCACCAAATGGAGAAGATGCTGCCTGCTTTCCATGGAAAGAATGCCCCCATTGTAGCTGATGCTACACTGTTATCTGGCTGGCTGTAGTTAGAGCCTCCAGCCCCAGCTCTTGGGGATTCTCTATACAGTTCCGGCCCAACGTACCTGTCCAAACGTATCTCCTTCTACGTCCCACCTAGGAGTATAAGATCTTCTGGAGGCCTTTGGAGGCCTTTACCAGGCCTTTGGGTAAGCTATGCAGACTTTGACTTCCCAGGAAACTCAGGCAAATCCAACCACTGCAGCCTCCCCTAGCTTGTGTGTCCTTCCTCGTCAATGCCTTTTGCCATGTTGACTTTGATGTTCTTTGGGCACACATGTCCTATTTGAAAATCAACTTGCAAGGATTTTTGAAGTCATATCTTGAAATCTAGCAAATGGCAGCTGTTTGTATTCAGAGGTAGAGGTACAGCATTGTTGGGTTTCTTTTTTGGGGGGAAATGAGCTTTCCTTCTCTGCATTCCAAAAACATTTGTTCTTTTTACATCAAGCTCCATTCAATGTTTCCCATTTATTTTACTTGTAAAGTCTTTCAAGGAGACCATGAGTTCAGTGATATTTATGGACCAAAGTATCCATTGTATGGGAGATCTGCAAAAGTGCCTTTTGCTATATTATTTCCAGTCACGGGAGGGGGCCCAATTCTGATGTAAATTGCCCTCCCCGAACCTGCTATTAGCTGTGGTGTGTGGGAGAACACAGGAAGCTGAATGCAAAGAAGTTTAGATGAAAGCAGTACTAAAGAGGGAAATTGCTGAACTTTAGCAACTCCAAGCAGAAGTGGAGATGCAGTCAGCAAAGAGTTGGAAAGGTCCCTGTTTTGGGTTAAAGGCAAAACACTGACCTATATCAGTTAGCAAAGAAACTAACTTTTACAAATCTTTTTATGCCCAGCCTGCTCCTTTTTCCATTGACAGAGATCCATTGGCAGGGAACTTACTTTGGAGTAGAAATACACAAAATTGCAACCTATACTGTGCTATTCTTGCTGATTTACATCACAAGCCTGTATGTGACTAGATATCCTGTTTCTTGAATTCCACAAGATGTTTTGTTGTGTGCCTTCAAGTCATTCCTGACTTGTGGTGCCCCTAAAGGAGACTTGTGTGTGGATCTGTTTTCATTCAGTACCTTCAGCATCTTTGGGAGCGCATAATGGGAAGGGCCCTCTCGATATGAAAAGCCACTCGATGCAAAAGCAAGCGGGGAGCCAATCCTGGCTCCCACATCACAGTTGAATCTTTTTTTATTAATCCCAGCAAACAAAAAAGAAAACCCTCATTCCTTGAAAACTACTACCAGTTACCTCTCCTCTAGAGTAGAGAGTAGAAACAGCTGTAAGGAATGGATGTATGAAACCCAGAGCAGAAAGGAAATTGAAGCGTGCAACGAAAAAAGAGGGTTTTTTAAGGAAGCCCAATAGCTCCAGGAGATCATTGCTCTTCCTTACCTGAAAGTGGAGAAGCCTCCTTAAAATGCCTTTGGAAAGAGTGTGTGGCCTGGTGCAGGCCCAGGAGAGAAAGCAAACATGGTAGTGCCTGCAGCACCTCTCCTCTGTTTTAATGAATGTATTGTCGAAGGCTTTCATGGCCGGAATCACTGGGTTGTTGTAGGTTTTTTCGGGCTATATGGCCATGTCTAGAGGCATTCTCTCCTGACGTTTCACCTGCATCTATGGGAAGCATCCTCAGAGGTAGTGAGGTCTGTTGGAACTAGGAAAAGGGTTTATATATCTGTGGAATGACCAGGGTAGGACAAAGCAACTCTCAACAAAAGTTTGCTCCAGGCACTGTCACGCAATTATATGCTAATCAAGGTGGTCAGTTGAAACATTCACACCTAGCTCCAGCAGACAAGAGTCCTTTGTCCCACCCTGGTCATTCCACAGATATATAAACCCTTTTTCCTAGTTCCAACAGACCTCACTACCTCTGAGGATGCTTGCCATAGATGCAGGTGAAATGTCAGGAGAAATGCCTCTAGAACATGGCCATATAGCCCAAAAAAACCTACAACAACCCAGCTTTAAAAGCCTTGCAAAGAGTGTGTAGCATTGTGCAGGTCGGGGGGAGAAAGAGCACATGCTACTGCCTGCAGCACCTCTCCTCTAGAGTAGAAACAGCTTTAAGAAGCCCTCCTCTAACATGCCTGCTTGCAGTGCCTTTCCTCTAGAGTAGAAACAGCTTAAATTGCTAAAATGACGGGATGGGGAAGCCTGGAAAGCCCCCACCCCATAATGGGCCATAGAAAATGAATCTTTTGGCACCCCAGAACAAAAACAGATCTACCCTCCCGAAATTGGGAGGCTTCCAAAAAATGGATCAGAGCCCCCACCAAAACCTGGGACACTGAAATGGATCACAGTTCACCTGGAATGCACAAGCCTACCCTAAAGTAAAGCTATCATAGATTTTCTGGAGCTAAGAATGTGCAACTTGCCCATGTGTGGGTTTTACTGTCAAGTAAAGATACTCTTAAGAAATCCTGCTAACCGTTTTAAATCAGTACAATGTCGAGAGCCTGGAAAACTTACTCTTTAGGACTATGTCTCCAAGACTCTCCCAGACAGAGTAACCACTAGAGATTCTTGGAAACAAAGGAATGTCGACAGTGAATCATGCCCAGCGGAAGAGCTGAACACTCCTTTGTTGTTATTCTTGTGTGCTTTTGAATTGTTCCAAAGTTATGATGAGCCTCAAGCAAACCTATCACATAGTTTTCTTGGTAATAATTATTTACTATGAACAAAATACCATATGAATATGTCATCCGAAAGCATAAATATCATTTGATATGCTCACCCAGACTTTGTGAGTGGATTGAAACAGACAAAGCACTCATACAAATTGCAGAGGTAGACGTATCATCTTATGAAAAACCCATGGAAGAGTGGCGGATGAACATGTTGGAATGCTGTGTTTACTGTTTAAGTGGCAGAAGAAGCTAATTTATCTGGAAAACATTAATATTTTTTCCACTGACAGAAATCCATTGTCAGAGTAGATGTACACAAAAGTGAAAAAGGCAAGCATGAAGATTACACCTAGCGATTTTCCAGAGTGGACAACAAGGCACCAAGGAGTCTTTTGCCCTCCACATACCACCTAATCATGATTAGATGGTAGTCCAGGCATGGGCAAAATTCGGCCCTCCAGGTGTGTTTGACTTAACCCAACAATTCCTAACAGCCTCGGGCCCTTTCCTTTTCCCCTCAGTCGCTTAAGGGGCTGAGGCTGTTAGGAATTGTGGGAGTTGGAGGCCAAAAACACCTGGAGGACCAAAGTTTGCTCATGCCTGTGGTAGTCTCTATCTACCATTCAACAAAGCCAACCCAATCCTCTCATTAGGCAGAATGAGGCAGCTGGCCTTCTTCAGCATTACTTCAAGTATCTAAACCAAGTATCAACCTTCTTGGGGGACATGAGAGAAGCCTCCTCGCAGGATTGCAAGACATCCGGGCGTCCCCTGGGCAACGTCTTCGTAGACGGCTGATTCTCTCGATCCAGAAGCAACCAGAGATGACTTGTAGCATGCAAGCAAAACAACCAACGATCCTTTTCAGGACCAACCATGACAATAATCTCAATTAACATCGAATTAACACCTGGGGATCACAACCAGACACAGTGAAGACATCTGCCCTTGCACTATGCTACTCTGCTGCTGAGTATGCATGCCCAGTGTGGAACACATCTCACCACACTAAAACAGTGGATGTGGCTCTTAATGAGACATGCTGCATTATCACGGGGTGTCTGTGCCCTACACCACTGGAGAAATTACACTGCTTAGCCGGTATTGCACCACCTGACATCCGCCGCGAA